>CM056168.1:64490997-64582232 GCA_029691765.1 Entomobrya proxima
AAATAAAATGCCTGAGGGTTAAGCAGTACTGCTGGTAAGATAAATAGATTGCTTGAGTGCTCAGCAGTACTGCCAGCAGGTTAAATGGATTGCCCGAGTGCCGAGCAGTACTGCTGGCGGTTTAAGTGGATTGCCTGAGTGCTTAGCAGTACTGCCGGTAGGGCAAATGAATTGCCTGAGTGCACAGCAGTACTGCTGCAGGATAAATGGATTGCCTGAGTACTCACCAGTACAGCCGGTAAGATAAATGGATTGCCTGAGCGCTCAGCAGTACCGCCGGCAGCCCAAATAAACTGCCAGAGTCCTCAGCAGTACTGCTGGCAGGTTAAATAGATTGGCCGAGTGCTCAGCAGTACTGCTGGCTGGAAAATGGACTGCCTGAGTGCTCAGCAGTATAGCCGGTAGGCGAAATAATTTGCGTGAGTGCTGGGCAGTACCGGTCGCAGGTAACCTGGATTGGCTGAGAGCTCAGCAGTACTGTTAGCAGTTTAAATAGATTGGCTGAGTGCTCAGCAGTACTGCCGGTAGGATAGATAATGTGCCTGAGAGCTCAGCAGTGCTGCTAGCGGGTTAATGGGATTGCCTGAGTGCCTAGAATTACTGCTGGCACTTTAAATGGATTGCCTGAGTGCTCAGCAGTACTGCTGACAAGATAAATAGATTGCCTGTGTGCTCAGCAGTACTGCAGGCAGAATAACTTATTCGGCTGAGTGCCGGGCAGAACTGCTGGCAGGTTAAATGAATTACCTGAGTGCTCAGCAAGAGTGCTGGCAAAATCAATAGATTCTCGGAGTGTTAAGCAGTACTGCAGGCAAGATAAATAGATTGCCGGCGTGCTCAGTAGTACGGCCGGTAGGAGAAATGTATTGCCTGATTGCTCAGCAGTACAGCCGGTAGGAAAAATGGATTGCCTGGTTGCTTAGCAGTACTGCCGGCAGTCCAAAAAAATTGTCAGAGTCCTCAGCAGTACTGCCGGTAGAAGTAATAAATTGGCTGAGTGCTCAGCAGTACTGCTGGCAGATTAATGGATTGCCCGAGTGCCGACCATTACTGCTGGCGGTTTGAACAAATTGCCAGAGTGCTCAACAGTACAACTGGCAGGCGAAATAAATTGCCCGAGTTCCGGGCAGTACTGCTGGCGGGATAAATAGATTGCTTGAGTGCCCAGCAGTACTGCTGGCGCTTTAAAATATTTGGCTGAGTGCCGGGCAGAACTACTGGCAGGTTAAATGATTTACCTGAGTGCTCAGCAGTACTGCCGACAGGATAAATAATTTGCCTGTGTGCCGGGAAGGACTGCCGGCAGGATAACTAATTTGTCTGAGTGCCGGGCAGTACTGCTGGCAGGTTAAATGGATTTAGCGGACGGATATCCACGTTGTATAAGCATATCGAAAACTTATATGTCGATCCATATTTCCAGATCAACATGATCTTTATCGCATAGCCGTAATGCTCGAGTAAATAATGTGTCAGTCAATAAGCTCCAATCTTGTGTGCTTGCGGGTGAAAGGATGTATACATTAAGTACGTGTTTACAACCGTGGGTTTTCTGTACACATAATGACCAATGCTTCGATCACTTCTTGTATAGGTTATGGCATCCAAAATGGCGATTCCCAGGCATTCTTTTTTTCATTGTTCCTCTCCTTTTCAAAAGTGAATTGTATGGAAGTATGAAAACTCTTTAATTCATTTAAAACATCTTGACATTTCCGTTCGTGTATGCGAGAATTAACGCCATCCATATATCGTCGGTAAAAACTTTTTAGGGGTAAATTCTTCACAACGGACGATTACAACTCTTGCAAATCAATTTCTGACGCGTGAGACTAGAGATCCCATGGCTGTTCCGTCATTTTGGTGGTAAGTAAAATTGTTGTATGAAAAGTACGTACAATTCACACAGATATCTAGCATATCAATGATATCGTCGATTTCCAGCGCAGTCTCATTACGCCGTGTGTTACTAATCTCCAGTCTTTTCCGTACGAATGTCAAACATTCCTTAATGGGGACATTAGTAAATAACCGATACAATCCAGTGAAACCGATCAAATGAAACTTTGATGTGCCAACGTTTGAGCTTGACTGTTTCCAGAACTTCTACAAATTCGAAGGAGTTCTTTACGGAGTATTCATATTCTGAAGTAACGCGCTTTAGTAAGGAGGCCAAATGCGATGCAATCATGCAAGTTGGTGAAATACGAAAGTCCACAATTGGCCGTAATGGACAGTCATCTATCAGGGTTTTAGGGGATCCATAGATTTGAGGGCAGCTTGAGTTTTTGGGAATCAGCCTTTTGGATTGTGCTTCGTCAAGGTTTTCCAAAATGTGTATAGGATGTAACTTATCCACTAATGTTTTGACCTTTTCACCCGTCTTGTTGTCATTGTTTGAAGGAAACTTCTAGGTCTTGAAAATTATGCACTCCTTAAATCATACTCTCATAAGTCTGTCCATTCCCATGGAATTCCCAAATTGCTCCGTAAGACATGACATGTCCAAATATTTAGGAATAACGCCTGATCTTTTGCATCGTCTCCTGAACTTGATCTTGTTGTCTTTCTGTGCTGCTTTCTTATATAGAGCCTCCAGGACTCCGATGGAGTGAATTAGAACCGCATCGTATTGGCTTTTTATAACATGGTAAAGGGCTTTCCATTCTCTGGGGTGGTAATAATTGTTAGAATGAACGATTTTGGAGGACATGATAAGACTATTAAACGGTTTTTATTGTTAAGGTTTCGGCATCCAAACTGTGAGCCATCAACAGAACAATTATTGTAGACAGCAAAGATCTATCATCGGAATTGTAACGAAAACAATGCAATAGATTCTTAACTATTGATGCCATAATTGTCGCTATGTTTTCCTTAGTGATTTATATTTGAATTTGAAGAATATGAAAACATGGTATATAATATGACATGAAACTTGCAAAAAAATAACTGCCGAGGTGAAAGGTACGCGTGATTGTTTTGTCTTGTCTTAGTGATACGTTGTTTTACTTTCAAATAATAATTAATGACAGTGTTTATCAGAACTATATTAAGGAGCGTTCGCTCATAAGGTAAGTGGATTTAGGTCTGGGCTCTGGAGAAACCTTGAGCAGCATGGCTGGACATCTTAGCATGGACTTCTCTCTCGCCTCCACTCATAGGTGTCGTGTCGTTGGGTTGGAGCAAGTTGAAGTGTGATCGGACATCACAGATACCGAATAAATTTGCAATCATTCAATCAATCAATCTTGATTGCAAAGTTATAAACTTTGCATTGCAAACTCCTTTCAGTCCTTTCATTAATCTGTTGGCAGTACAAATCATATTTTTTGTCAGCCATGCCATTGCTACCAAATTGGGTATTGTACAGTTTAATCTTGGAACTAGAGGCTGGCAATGTACCCGATACCCGCCCGATACCCGAACCCGACCCGAGTATCGGGCGGGTTTCGAGCGGGTATCTAACAAAGTTTGGCGTCTCGGGTATACACGGGTCGGGTATTAAGTGTCATATTATTGACATTTCGGGTTTCGGGCGGGTATGTTTTTTGCGGAAACCCGAACACTACCCGATGTAGTATATATTGTGCACATTATGCCCTCATGCACATGAATATACCGTCAATACTGAGCACGTATTCATATCTTCCTTTGTATTTGACTATCTGATTGTCTGCTATGGATGATAGTTTTGCTTTGCCGAACAATTTGAGTGAATTAGCTTGGGTTTTAGTGGCAAACGGTAAGCAACTACACATTCAGTTGAAGCATTTAAAATAATGAATTAATAAGATTTCTTTACTGCAAAATCATAGCAAGACTTTTAAATATTAAGTAGAACATATTTTGGGCGATAAACCATCAATATTCGCGTTGCATGAACAGAAATATGTGTCAAAAAAGAGTCAGGTAGAAAAAAATTAATTTAATATACTACTAAATTGTAATATATTTCAAATATATTATTTAAATTTCAATGAAATGTAATTTACTTTAAACTGGGAAAGGGTTTATAAGTGCTTTTGTATTGCTTTATAAGCTCAAAATTTTATTTCGGGTTCGGGTCGGGTATTTCGGGTATCACCTAAATTACCCGGTCGGGTACCGGGCGAGCGGGTAATGGCTGGTGGGATTGATCGGGTAGCGGGCGGGTAGACTCGTCTGTTAGTCATCGGGCGGGTATCGGGTATCGGGTACAAAAAAATCCAAATGCCAGCCTCTACTTGGAACAACATAGGTAGTATATTTGCGAAAGCTATTTGGAATAATAACTGGCCGGGTTCCTAAAAGAAGAGAATTTTTCCATCCGGAAGCCGTACATTTTCCAGATGGATGGTGATATGCTGTAGCTAACCAAATGGGTTGAACATGTTCATTGAAAACCGGGGGCTCTTTCAGTGTAATACAGGGTGGCCTTTTCTTCATGTATAAATAGACTTTGTCCATTTTTACAGCAAACATAATGCTTTAGTAGAGCTTGAAAACTCAAACACAGAGTTTTATTTTGAAGAAAAAATCAAAATGTTCAGGAATATTTCAATAATTTACATTGTCCATGTAAAAATTCCCAACATTTTTAACATTCAAAAGGCATTCAAATAACTGACCACGACAGATCATGACACTTATGGATCATGAATGTACAGTACTCAAACGTAGCGAGTTTCTTAATTGAAACAGGTTTGATGAATAAAATTATACTCTTTTCATTGATGAAAGCAGCCTCTACCTACGTGTCAAAATATTTCTAAGTTGTTTTTGGGAAATTTCAGTTAAGTGAAAAAGTGAAAAGTCTTGTGTTTGACTTTTCTCCTAAAAAATCTGGCTTTCGCGGCAAACTAATTCGTAATAACGGAAAAGTCAGTTTCTGTAGGAGCCCACCAATATTTTTCCTGTAAAAATAAATATTACATGTTATTTCCATGTTACATGTATTTACATCCCTCCACCCTGGTGTAATTATTGCAGAGTCGTAGTTTCCCCAATACATAAAAGTATTGACAAAATTGCTGTGCTCAATATAATTTATTTAGAAATATAAATGCTTACGACCTGTATTTTGGATTGGCAACCACTCTCTGGGTCCAAATTCTTTGTTAAGTAGTTTCATTTTAATATTTCATATTATGCGCACCAGCCACAACTAAAACCTCAAAGGATAATGCAGTGAGCGGCGGTTATAATGTGCGTATTATCCACAATCCACAATACTTCCTCCGCAAAAGTGACGACCAGGATATAAATACTTGCCAGGGAAATTATCCTTTTTCGACTTCCTTGCCACCAAGTTGATGACACCAACAATAAAAGGAACTTTTTTTGTCATTATTTGGATTGTTTATCGTGGGTATGTTTGGGATTCTTTCAAGTGTCCATTTCCTCCAAGAACCGCTGTCTTTGAGCAAACAAATTGATGAGTATCCCAGCATGAATAATATTTAGTGAACAGTCATAAACATTTAATACTTTCTGTGGAAGCTTGAGCAAGCAAAACAATGAACAGTAATGGGGTAAAATGACCGTGTCCGGAAAAAAGACAAATTCCAAATTATACATGATTATATGTTGAGTTAATTTAGCCAATTTAAAATTAGAAATATTTTGAAATGTTTTTGGGCGTTTTCAGGATTTTGGAAATGCCTACATGTGAATCACTCATATCACACGTTAAACTCGGTAATTGGTATGCAATGTACAATTAACAAAAATACACAAAACAAAACCATACCCCACAGGATGAATAATTTTAATAGAATACGAGAACCCCTCATATTCAAAGCGAAAGTTTTTCTCAGATAGTGATCTAAATATTTGCAGAAAAATGTACAACTTTTCATCTGTAAAAGAAAGAAGAGATTATGTGGTACTAAAGAATGCATGCTATTACTTAAGGAAAATGTATTACCATTATCACAGAGAAAGCCTTCTAGAGAGACGCATTTAGCAATTGTACCTACTTTTAAATCAGAAGGTTTCAAAAACTGTTTAAACTACCGTAGAATTCAACTCTGGAATGCGTTACCCAAAGATTTAGCTGTAACAAATATGAGTGTGTATCAGTTTGAAACACCGATTAAGGCTAAGTTTAGTAAATTATTGGGTGTCAAGGTTATTTTTTACTAATTTTAATTGTTATTAGGTTAATTTTAGTTAGTATATTATCTATTTGTCAAATGTCACCTTATGAGAACAGAACGATTGTACTTTGTTTATTATAATATATTGTAGCAGTACTGAAAAGGCTAGACAATAAAGATCAAATTCAGGTTATGCTGCTTTTTGTAACAAGGTTGCAAAAACATCAAACATGGGCAGATTAATAACCGTCCTTCACCTTCGGTAACAATTCTAAAAAAGAGCTATTTGTATTGTCAGTATGACCGTTTCTGGACTTTTGTACTTACAAAAAATCGCGTACTCAGTATGTTCTAAGGGTGAAAAGAGTTTGACCGTTAGTCCACACAATATATTTAGAATGGGTGAAAATCGATGAACTCGAAATGATTTCTTTGTACCCGTTTGCAATGTTTGCAGGACTGTTATTTGGTTCAACGAAACACATTAGAAAACGGAAAACTGCAAGTTACGATGTAATAAATGTCAATTTGATACTCGGACGTTTGTTTATGAAAGGACTATGCAACAGTTTATTGCTGATTCCAATAAAACTTTTAAAGCTCTACAATTTTGCAATTTAAAGTATGTCATTAGTTCTTAACGTTGTCGAGAAATTAACGAGTTTGTAATTTTAGCTCCCATAAGGCTCCATAGTAAGCATCCTTTTTTCAAAGTCGTGGTTACCCATCTATTTTGATTTACACTTTTGATTTTTGATGTTGATGGCAGTTTAGAAAAAACATTAAAGTTTTGGATGTTTTTTAGAAGTTACTGGAGTGGTCTTCTTGTAAACGTCGAAGTTGCGGTAGGTCAAACATGGAGGTGTTTTTTCGGAACAACTTTCTTCTAAATCATTGTAGCTTCCACTACACACCTCCAATTTTCAAAGTTAATAGCCTTTTTAAAAGAGTAATTTCTAAGAATTCTATCGCGGAAAAAATCAGGACAAAACGTCATTATTTGCAAAAGTTATTAAGCTCAAACTTTGGAGGGGCTGTTCGAGAACCCTCAAAAACAGCCTTATTTCAAGCCTACATTTGACCCCCGGGCCCACCTTTGATTTTCAATTTTAATAGCAATTCTGAAAGCGCTTGACTAGGAGATAAAACTGAGAAAAAACTGGAGTGGTATCTTTCCAAAATTACACACCTGGTGGTGCCAATATCAAAATACCCTTAATTATAGCCGATGGGTGATACTTTAGCATAATATGTCTGATAATTCATAATTTAGTAAATTCAATTCAATAAATTCCCTTTGGCTGCCAATATTTGAAGAAAACGGAGGGAAAAAGTAAATGTCCACATGGCGGTACACGTAACGAAGTAAGTCCAGCTAAATATGGTTTCTTGTCGTTTCTCAAGTCATAGCACACCAATGGCCCTCCTGAGTCACATTAAATAAAAACCCTAGTGGGTATAGTATATTTTTAAATTGTCTGTTAATCTATTTTTAAAACTTACGTTACAAGTGCCCTGTATTATCCCGTTTGTATAGTCATATAATCATTGCCCTGTTTAATCATATTTCTGGTAATCAGACTCCTTGAACCAATTAAATATAGAAGATTACAAACGGCTCTGGGTACAATTATCGTGTTCACAACTTGAAGCTCTTCTGGTGTCGTTTGTTAAACAGGAAGTACTTCTAATCTATTGTTATTTCCCCATTCAGGAGTAATACATCGAGCAAGTGGCAAGGGATAGTGATTTTTTGGTGCTAATCGGATAGGCTTTACGCACTCGTTGAATATAAATTCTTTTAAATGCAATTGGATTATTGCAGAGTCCCAGGTCATTTCAAAAAGCCTAAAATTACAATTACATTGCAATCTCTGTATGTGTGCATATACCATGTAATCTATGTATTTATCCTTGGTGGAAATATTATTGTATAATTTTGATACAAAATTTCTTCAAATGTTTTGTAACGAAATGGAAGTGTGGGTGCTGTCAATTCCCCAATGTTGTCACTAAATTAAAAGTACCCAATAATAAATATGCAAACTGTTCCAATCTCATTAGCAAACTTTGGATGTCAGCAAATTTTGTAAAGCCGTACATATGTTTGTATTACACAGTATAACACAAACTCCCCTGAAATCCCATTAAAAAGTCATAATTGTAATTTTGAAAATAAATTGCGTACTTCAAATTATAATGAATTAATTATTTAGATTAAGCTTCAGTTTAATTTTCTTTTTTACGATATATCAAGTGAAGGCTGGAATGAGGAGTGGTTTCTATTTTATAAGTAGCACAAATACCGCTGTCAGGCATAACAAATACTGTGTGTTAGAATAACAATATGGCGTCAATTGTTCGAAGCACTAATAAAGCATAATATTCAGCCAGAAAGCCTTTTTCTCCGATGTAGCAGAACTGACCGTATTTGATTCGAATAGGTGCTATGCCGCTAGCCTGCAATCTGTTCATTTCTTGTAGTCGCCAATGCAACTTAGAATGGGCATACCGTGTTTTGAATTGGTAGACTAGCACTACGTTATAGGCCAGCTGACAGTTTTTGCATATAATAGGTAGCACAAAAGCATTTAAAAGAACTAGAAATGTAAGAATACATACAAAACTTACGTATACAAACGACGATATTTCATCAGCAGAACTATTTACCAAAATCCAAAATACAACCACAACGCCCCAAAACATGAAGGTTATTCCAAAGAAAACTATCCGATTTATAATTGTTTCAACCTTTTTGTAAATCAGAACAAGTATTGTGTGATAACGGTGAAATGCGTAAAATTTTATATGGGTTGCCCGGTGTTGTAATATTCTCAAAGTGTTAGAAACCCGTTTGATGCAAATTAACAGGCAACACGCCATAAAAGAAGAGGTTCTGGCCAATTCCCAAAACGTTAACAGAGCAAAAACGCATCGCAATAAAACTGATACAACAATACTGTTAAATGTTCTATTCATAGGATTCCCAAGAATTTCCTCAAAAACAAAATATTGCACGTCAAAATTACTAAGCTGGATAGCAACTGGAGCCACAAATGATGCTAACCAAGCATTTGTTACTATAAACACTGGAGAGAAGTACAGAAAATCGTCCATTTGAATTGCGTTTGTTTCTAGCCGCTTCATTGGGTAACCTAGACAAACATATTATCACATAGTCGGAAAACAAGAATTGCTTACTAAATTTGTACTTTACCTACGTGTTTCAAGAACTGTGGAAGTTTTAATGAGATCGTTTACTGCAGATACTGAATCACGCAAACCATAGAAAAATTCACTGGTCGAGACAATTACCCCTGACATTCCCACTCCAAAGCAAATATGTATGACAGCATGTGCCAATCCAAATTCCTTAGAAGGCTTGATGAAAGCCAATGGTGTTACTGATAGTGCAGCAAAAGTGTACAGGCATTGAAGGAAACAAGCAAATAAAAATGGAATCAGTTTTAAAATATGCTTTGGATATATTTCCAGCCTTGAAGTATCAATGTTCCAGGTTAAAGGAAATTGCCACAAAAAGGAAAATAAAGCCTGATGCAAACGAAGAGCCAACAGCTCGTACGGTTCTAACATTTTGTACTACTTAGGTTGCTCCTGATGGGAAACTAGACCAAAACTGATGACAAACAACTTATTAATAAGCGTTGTGTGTAGGATTCTCAAAGAATTAAACGAATATGGAATACCTACTTACTGTCCAGCTTTATTAACAATTTAAATTGATTTATTTTCTATTCCAAAGTAGATTGAATTTTTAATCAAATAATTACACATTAAATTATACATAAACCTATATTGGGTTTGTACAAACCTATAGAACAAAGCTTTGTACAAACTTTGTTCAGATGTTAGAATAATGACCGTTGGTCAATATAATCATCAGTTGTCCCAAGGGATAAATATAACTCAAATAAGCAACTTAATAACAGTTTGGTATGAAAAATATTATCATGCAGTGGTGGTTAAGTCTAGCTAATAGACTTCCTGTTGACATAAAAGTTCCCGGAAAGCTTTATGTTAAATTAAATGTCTTAACTTATTTGTTGATTTAATTAACTAAATCTACATGAAATAATTGATATCAATAAATTTATAAGTTCAATAAGTGGTTTTAACTTATAAAATGGAAAATTTACAAATAGCAAATTAGTACAACCAGTTTATGTTTAACTGTTTGTAATTTCAATTTAAAACATTTGTCATAACAAAGTAATTATACCATCATAATTGTATGATTAAAGTTAACTTTAATAGTGTAGTGGCATGTTCGACTCTTTTTATTTTGATTTGGATCCCTGGTCGTCTGGTTCCTAGACATAAGTATGCGACAGTTATTTCTGAAAATGTGGTAAGGATACTATTTATGGCTGGCACCATTTTGTTTATTAAGTGCAAAGTATCTTTCAAAATTTCAAAGTTTGAAGATGGAAGACTTTGATACAAATATGAATACAATGAGCCCAGATGCTGCTTTTGCCGTCCAGAAAACCAGCAACGCCAGCTAGTGCTGTTCCAACACGAATTAACACCATTAATACGTCACTCAGCAAATTATTAAACACTTGTAGACACAACTGTAGCAGCCGAAATTGATGCAGCTTTAATTCAAATTCAAACACAAGTTGTGACACACTGTTGGGCCAAATGCAGAAAACTTTAGAGAATTTATGAATCTGCTCCATGGTTATACACACGTACGAAACAGAAATCAGTGCCAAGACTGCATAATAGCCACCAAAAATTCCCAAGAAAAGGCAATTATTACTTTTTGACAAAAGGGCCATATTCAAGTTCTCACTACACCGGGCCCTGCCTTAACTTTTCGACTACAAACAGAATTGGTTACAATTTATAGCTCATTCGAAAGAGCAACTCAAGTACCAATATGCCACAGTTTATTTATGTCCCGATTCACCTGCGCATGGTCCGATTTTTACAAAAGTATTTTGCAAAAATCCACTTCAATAGACATTACCATGCTGTATAAAACCTAGTTTCTTCGTAACAACAAGTAGAATGGTTACAAAAGAAAGCTCATTTGAAAGAGCAACTCAATTACTATTAGGCCACACAACAAGTGTGTCCCGTTTTGATTGCGCATGGACCGATTTTTGCAAAACTATGAGGTTTCCATATAGCATAGTAATGTCTGGTGAAGTGGATTTTTGCAAAATATTTTTGCAAAAATTGGACCATGTGCAAGCAAATCGGGACACAACTGGACGGTGGCTTATTAGTGCTTGAGTTGCTCTTTTGAATGAGCTATCATTTGTAACCATTCTACTTGTTACGAAGATACTAGATTTAATGTAGCATTGTAATGTCTATTGAATAGGAATTGTCCAAATTCCTTTGGCAAAAATCGGACCATGCGCAAGAGATTCGGGACATAATTGAACTGTGGCATATTAGTACTTGAGTTGCTTTTTCGAATGAGCTAAAAATTGTAACCATTCTGCTCTTAGTTGAAAAGTTAAGGCCGGGGCCCAGTGTAGTGAGAACTTGAATAAGGTCCTTTGAGCTCCCCATGGCCCCCTAAAACAATTTGAGTTGGACCAAAATGGCAAAATAGTGAAAACACTGGAAAACACAAACAACTGGAAAAGAGTGGGAGGACAGTGCAAATTCATATACAAAAATATCGGCCAAGCTGATTTGGTAACTATTTTGTTGTAATTTTGTGGAATCAAGCGTAAGAGCTAGGATATACCGTAACTTCCCTCGTTTGCACAAAACTTCAGAGAAAACAGAGACAAGGCAGCCACAGTCACCAGTGACAAAACTAAAAGGTTACTAAGCAAAGTCTTAAAAATGACTTCGTGCTGTTGACTTTTCTTTTGAATCAATGTGTTTGCCAAGAACAGCACTTCGTAAAAGCTTACTCCTGTGACAAATAGAAGGTAAATTGTTATGATACAGTAGCGCAATTCCGCCTTTTCTTTTTTGGTGAGCCTGAATGCACTATTACATTTGAGTTACAAAGTGTTAGATGCATATAGGAATCTACGAAGTTATGCAGAAATTTGATGGCAGCCACCAAGCCTGGAACAAGGGGTTTATCAGGGTTCCCATATTTTTTGGTGCGTTCTCTAAAAACACTTTTGTTGACCGTTTACGGGGCCATTTTGACAGTTTGTAATGATTGAAGTACTTCCTGGTTAATGCAGAGGAAAAATATTAGTTTTATGTTAGACTCAACGTCTACCACAAGTAAATTATTATTCTGGTTTGTCTTCTTCGATAAAATGAATTGGTTTTCATTTAAACATCGGTTATTCGTTGAGTTTATTTTTGTAATTATATTATTTAAAGATTGAATATCGAAAAGTTGTGAAATCATAAATTTATTTTTTAAATTTAAATTTAACTAAATTTAATCAAACTGACCTGTAAAAATCTAATATGGTGCCCGTTTAAAGAAGACTCTATTTTTATATATCCGTATTACTGTGCTCGAATAAATTGAGTCTTTTTTACAAATTATTAGGAAACTCTTACTGGTTCCAATTTGTCAGTCGAATAAGGTGGTCTACTGCTTAAACATGGTTAGTAACATTAAACAATTATAAAATAGCGATATAATAGAAATGATTTAAGAGCCTTGAGTAAGCAAAGAAACAAGATATGAAAATGCCAGAACTTGAACTACGTAACACCTGGAACACAAAAATCGACCAGGGCCTGAAACAGGAAAACCGAGACTAAAGTGAAATAGTTTGTTCTGTAGTATTTTTGCAACTTCTGTTTTTATATAAGTGCAAGATATATAAATCAGCACAGCACAGAATATCCAGCTTTAAGTATTATTTGAATTACGGATTTTTCATTACATACGTACCATTACATACCTATTTTTCAAAAATAAACAAACCAGGTTTAAATCTTACTTTTTCGATAACAGACAGTGTACAATGTTTCATCAATCCTACATCAATAAACCTTGCAACACATTGCGTTGCAAAAACCTGCACAAAAGACCAATCTACTTTAGTGGAAGGATGATAATTAATATTTGAATGCCTTATTGCTCGGGCTTGCTTCAAATTTAAAATAGCAACATTTCTAGGAACCAAATTATCTACAACTTAAATTCTAGACCGCTGCCAGCATTTATGTATGAAACGTAAACAGTGCTTGTTAATAAAGCAGGCAACGTGCAAAAGGACAAACACAAATGGTATCAATGACACCAAGCAAAATAAGTTAAAAAGGTAAATAATACCTGAAACAAGTATACTACATCTAAAAACTAGGATTCCCATTTCTAGCCAAAACATAAATGACACAAATAGGGAGAACATTTTCAAATAAAACGAGAGCTCTGCTTCCCTGTATTTACTGGATAAAATGATATCTGTGGTTTATAGCCTTAACTGCAACTAACGACTAGCTGTCTAAAATTTCAAAAGAACGTGCATTTTTTTTGTTCGCGGTGTAATATTTTTTTATAAAATGCGTAATGAAAGAGCTTGCCAATACAATTATTTCCAGTATATACTCGTACTAGGAGAAAATAATAGCCACATTGCAAGGTTTTATATTATAGCGGGTTTTAAACCACCTTCAAAACGGTTGACTGTACGCAAAGCTTTTTGTAAGCTATGTTTATTTAAGTAATTCAAGGATGCATGGTTATTTTACTTTAGTAAAAAGGAGTAATTTATAAAGATACTTGCATAGCCCTTTTAATGAAAAATGTGTTTAAATTTATATGCCATTGTCAAAATATACAAAACAGCTACATACTTGGAATATGTGGATACAACGTAGAAGAAGAAAACCACTCGCTTACTCACACTAGCTTTATTTAATGGGGGCTTTCACAATACAAAATTTAGATAATCATAAATTTGACAGACATTGAATTTTTCAGTTTCGTTGCAAGCAAACCCTACAAGTTTATTCAGAATGTATTTTCTTTCATTACTGAGTAATGCGCGTTTTGACATTTTATAAATTAACAGCAGCTCCATAAATTAAATGTTGGTAATTCAAGCATTCAATTTAAGCCAGGGTGAGAACAATGATATATTTTTAAAAATTTGTAACATTGCATTGCCCACAAACATAAGCTAAATCTCATGTACATTAATAAGCGTTTATATTACTATAAAACATATTTTTATTATCTTAAAAAGTTAGATTATGAGGAAAAATTCCAATGATTTCAAAGTGCGTAACAAATTTAAGCTAGTTCTACTTGAATATTCCAGCCAAGTCATTCAAAAAACGGTATAGAATTTTACATGACTTAAAAATATTTTATAAACATTTGTGTTGTATTCCAAATATAATAGTTACCATTATAGCAGAAAAACAGATTTTTCAAGAAACTTGAAGTTCAAGCGTCTACTTAGCTTTTTAGTACTACCTAGTTATAAAGGATGTTAATTTCTTGTCACCTAAATCTGATTTTTTATGCATCTATTCAATACGAGTTTCAGTGCGACGATTTCAGCTGGGCGTTCACGCTTACAAACAAATACTGCCTAATCTTCACATGGTAAGTTTTTTTCAATGGTACTAATTACGGTAATTATGAAAGTTTTCACGAGCTAGGTTTATTGAATGGTGCTTGGAACGCGTTTTACTGTCGGTCCGCCAAATCAAGATCGTCATTTTTCGAAATGTTTGAAAACAAAAATTTGCATGCATAATTAGATAGCTAGTGTCAGGTTAATACTAACGCAAAAAAAATTAGGTTAAGAAAAGCAAACGTAACAAAGTTATAAGCGTTTGAAATTTAACTGCTTTTTGAACAATTAGTGCTGTAAAAGTGCAATTAAGACGAATTAAAAATTTTGGCTATCTTCAAATGACGAAATACAAGTACGGGAAAAATTTCTGACGAAAATTTTTTGAAAAAGTTAATTATAATTTTAATTGCCCTGTTAACTTTAATTGCAATTATCTTCGAATTGCCTCGAGTACCAGACCAAATAGGGACGTCATTAGAATCAGCGTCTTCTAAAGTACCAAATGCAGTTGTAATTAGGTTTGGTACTGGAGGCGATTCGAAGATAATTGTAATTAAAGTTAACAGGGCAATTAAAATTATAATTAACTTTTTCAAAAAAAAATCGTCAGAAATTGTTCCCCTACTTGTATTTCGTCATTTGAAGATAGCCAAAAATTGTAATTCGTCCTAATTTCACTTTTACAGCACTAATTGTTCAAAAAGCAGTTAAATTAAAACGCCCATAACTTCCTTGTGTTAGCTTTTTTTAACGTCAAATTTTTTGAGTTAGTATTAGGCTAACACTGGCTACTTGCATACGCATGCAAATTCTTTGATTTCATGGTTTTGGTAATTTCACAATTTTATGACTTCGTAAAAATTCTTGATTTCAGAGACCGACAGTCGTTATAAAATTTATTGATAATGAATTCTAGGGTATATTCATTCGAAATTAATGCGAAATCAGTACCCTAAAAAAGAGGAAAAGACAGACTATGATGTATACATATAATGGTTATTATAAAAAACTCTGAAATTCAGCTTTCGGCAACTGTTTAACAAATCAAAAACCTGATTTTGAGTTTACGTGTAAAATTGCCTGCTATCAGAGACATCAACAACATATTGATTAATGTACAAGATGATGACAAATTTTGGTATGTGTGTACTGAAAAACCGCATATAATTTGAATTTGAATTTGATCTTTATTGTCTAGCCTTTTCAGTACTATGTACTAGTACAAACACATACAATGTATACAAAAAACATTAAATTCATGTATCAGTACAGGTACAAACGTTCTGTTCTCCATAAGGTGACAGCTAACTAATATAGATAATATACTAGCTACATAGTCTTAAAAATTAATTATTGATTTGATCAATTATGTTGTTTTACATGTTCAGAAAACTTAAGCCTTAGAACATTCCGAGTCATATTTTCAGTACATTATTAAGTATTAATATTTTACAATCATCCAGGATCAAACGAAAACATTAAAAATAAACAAGTTCCATAAAGGAATAACAAAATTTCAACAAAACTACATGACATACTCGAAGATGACAAAAAATTACTGAGATGATACAAAGCTTTCAAAAATAAAACTACAACTTTTATGGATTTTTTCCAATTTATACGAGATTTTGTATTTTTACAGGACGCATATATATAATTGTAAAGTTGTTTTATATTTTTATGTATAACTAAACTGCCATTCCAATCCTCTCTCAATTATTTCAATAAATGCAGGGTTATCAGTAAGTATTTGCTTAAGCGATTCGTTTAAACAAATTACCAGTAAAAAGTAGATAATCTTTTCAGCACCACACCATTCCTCAAAGCTTCTTTGTAATTTGCGAATTGGTAATTTGTTTTGATAGTTTTTATTCCGAGTAGATTACCGATTTAAGCATTCTAAAATACTTACAGATAACTTATTCGTGACTACTGTTTTTATATCTGAGACAAAGTAACCGGACAAAATGTCAATGTCAACCAAAACGTGTCAGTCTGGATATGATTACCCACTTTGATTCAATTTAACCAAAAATAAAGTAGTTAGTGTGTCTCCTCTTAGTTAAATCACAACTAGTGGAGAAATTCTGATCAAATTGGCTTATAAAAGTTGTAATTTATGTACACACACATGTAGTCCTAGATTACTTCTAAACTGGCACTAACTTAGAATTTAATGCTGACCGTCCTTTTAATAAGCCATTACTGAATATTATTCGTATTATTGGTTTGATTAGTTTTTGATAAAAACCTTTTTTCGATGTTTTTGCGCATTTGTTCTTGCGTTTTGCAAGCATAATAACCCTAGGGTTTTTGTGTTATTCCAGCCAAAATGTTTTCCATTTTATGTCTTACTGATGTGACTGTCTGCTTATTTTAAACGTTTGTTTGCTTATACAAAAGAATTGAGCGTTCATACAAATTCGGGTGTAAACAAGTTTTTATGTGCAATGCAAATTTAGTACTTGAACAATGTTACTAATGCAAACTGAAATACACGCAGTTATGTTGCAGAAGTTTTCATTTATATACTTGTTTCATTTTCCTCTAAAATTTGACGTTAACTGCACAAAGATAATTTGGACGAAGTCGTTTTTTGTACTACTGCTCAACACTAGTGTCTGGTTTCTTATTGTCGTGAACGGCATTGCCAACTTAGTTGCTTGCTTTACATGCCATCTTCTATTTCCAGATGTGCCAAGCAATTTTGTAAACCGTGTAATTTTTCTTTTGATTGGAATAGTTTCCTGCTTTGCTCCAGTTTTGCTGTGCATTACTTTCACAAAATGTTCGGTATTGAGTGTGAATGCCTGGTTTGAATTTTCAGCAGACCTTTCAAATGGTAAGTAGTTTCTTTTTTATTACTTGGTCTATAAATTAATTTTAAATTTTTTATTTGTAGAATTTCGGACCTACAAACGCAAACAATCTTATTCTGAAATACTGAAACAGTTATTCAAGTTTGCATTTATTCCTGGGACAGTACTAACGGCTTGGATTCTTCCAGTATGCTGCTACTTCGCCAATATTGATATTGTCTATTTTATAATCAAGCAGTATTTTAAATGTCATTCGACAAATGATTTAAAAATTCTAACAGTCTTTCGAATTTTTGTAATATTTTTTATAATATCGGAAATTGCTCGTGGTGCAACGTTTGCAGTTTTGTGTGCTGTTTTGGTCATATCTAGATTTTCCCAAACTATTTCCATATTTCTGTACCACGTTCGATCTTTGAACAGATTTGTGTTGTATTTCAATCGGTTTAGGATTATACTGGGAAACACACAACAGGTTCTTGATAACAGTATTGGTGTTTCGTTAACAATTATATTCTGGGTTTTGGTTATTACCGCTTGGATTTTGGTGCGATGTAGAATTGAGCAAACCACCACAATTTTGTATGCAGTTGCTTTGTTTGTATTCACTGTGATATTTGTAGTGGTTACTGGGCTGCTTTCAGAACTTTGCAAAATGTTGGAGAAGGGTAAGCATGTGGTTATGGTTTATCAGTTTGCAAGTAAACTGTTCTTTGCAAAGTGGAAGGGTAAACGGCATCGTGTTATGTATTTGGAACTAAAAGCTATAAGGTCGATAGAACTGAGGTATTGGGTTTTCGCGCCATTTAACAAAAGCCTAGTTATGAGTTATGGTTGGCAAATTTGGCTTAAAATTTTTGATTCAATATTAATGTTCAAAGGATCTTGAAGTTTACGCTCACAATGTTCATGTGTAAGTACGTTTTATATTCATTTTTCAATATGGTGTCCAATTGATACAAATAAATGAACGAGTATTTTTCTGCAGATTCCATAATCAATTACCACGCAAATATATAGCAAATTATGCAAACACATTTTTGTTTGCAGCGGGGACTTTTTTGTTCCGGCTCCGAGGATCCGACTTCTATTGTGTATTTTGATAGTGATTCTTCATTTATAATCTCAAAATAAAAGAAAAGCTTCATTTAGCTCATATTGTACGGCATAGAATTGCCATACAATATGATATCACAGCCACGCAGCTCGTGTTTTAGAAATTACAGTAAATTTTCAAGGATAAGTACAATGTCTACAGTGCGCTTTCAGTTCAGGATTTTCTTCCTGCAATTCATATAAAGTTGAACTTACGACAGAGACTTTATATGGTTTCCAAAGCATTAGTTCCTAGTAGACAAATACATCAGCTGGAAACTTGCTCAGACAAAAAATATATTTAATTATGTTTTATATCATTAGTTATAACATAAGCATTAGCTAAAACTAATTCCAGTTGCTAAGATCAGTAGATAACCTTATAAACTATTGACCATGGCCAACGGCCGGATGCAGATTTATTCCTTCACATGATGTAAATTTAATTGTCGACGTATGCAAATTTATGCAATTAGTTTTTGAATTATGCACGATTATGCAAATTTGTTAATTCGCCTAAATATGTATTTAAACAGGGGTAAATGGAAGTCGAAAATTATTTTAACAAATCTATTCTAAGTTAAATGGTTTACAGATTGATACTTGTTTTCATAAAATTCTGATACTTTTTACGACAGAATTTTCCACAAGACAAATTTAGTCACAAGCTTTTCCTTTCTATACAGTCATGGTAGAACAAAACCCCCTTCATACACTAAGCATTCATACTGTATAAGCTTTAACTCGAGCCAGACGCAATTAAAATTCTGGAATTTCAGTAGTCAATTTGAATTCAATCTAATCTTCCTAACGCTTTACTCAGACATGACATTTTGACTAGCTTTGGTACTTTTCGTTATTTTGTTTCTTGCATCACGAAGTCTTCAGATTTGAAATTGTATACCGAAATATGTATAAAATTTGATATCAAGTCAGAATTTGCTTTACAGCTAAAAGTTAAGCATGCAGACCCAAAATTGTTGTACCTTAACATTTCATTTTTCGGTAAAGTAGCAAACTTTCACATAAAATATTTGTCAAAAGTGCGAGTTTCTGCAATATTTTTCTAAAGATGCATAGTGCAACTTTAGTGTAATCTTAATCCTCAGGCAACTTTTATTGTATCGGGAAACTTAATACAGAAGAAGACAGGCTCTTCTTTGAAGAAGCTGGTTCGTACATGCTTCAAACAAATACTTGTGACGAAGCATTTACATTTGAAAATGTGGGAGTTAGCCAAGACTACAAACTAAATTTCAATTCAGTTGAGTTTGGCTACGCCTTAAACTTAAAATTTGCAAGAAGGATGCTTGGGGGAGCAGAATGGAATGATTCACGGACGGGTAATGAATTTGGTCTGGAAGTACAACAGAAATTTCAGAATACGTACAGTCGTTATCTAAAAAACCCACTGGCTTATGGCATGAAAGAGCTACACCCTTCCTTGGAACATATTCACATATATTTGTAAATTAAAACAAGGGTAACATCAATTGATAGTTTGAGATTTGTTGATTTTAAACGATTTGATTTAGTAGTTAAATATAAATATTGTTCTCAGGGTTTGGATATAAGAATCTTAATGAATGCGACTGATTTATCAACACAGTATTTACCAAGACAGGATACAACGCCAACCTCGACTGAAACAACATTTGGAAATAATCCAATTACTAGCTCTCGTGTTGTAACTGGAACATCAACAAGAAAATTGTAATCCCACTAGTACTAAAGGAAATAACCCAACTACAAGCTCTGGTGGTGTAACCGGAACATCTGCGCAGACAACTACTGAGGCTGAGGACACCACAAGTTGGGCTAATAAGCCGGTAAATATGGGTGTTGAAACTATGCTGGCCATTATGATGCTCAGCATCAGATGCTGGCAACTTGGCTGCGATAATTTTAAATGGTACCAGCATTTTATATTTTATAGCCGTTCGTGCTCTGTAAGGCCAATTATGCAGAAACCCTAAAATTACAGAAATAGAAAGTGTCATGTTCCGTTGTTGGCTAAAGAATTCAATAAAAATTGCTGTAACATTATTTGTAAACCAAAACTCGCTTTATTACAATCCCATTAGCCTAAAGATCACACACATTTTAACATTAACTTGATTTAACTATTATGTTTTCTATTTTTTGAGTTCTCTTTTAGTGCAGAAATTATTTAGTATTTATTTTTCATAAGCTCAATTTCTGTTTGAAACACCAACAAGCAGTTAACTGTATAACTAATAGTGTAACTAAAATAGCTTCTAATTGTTTCTTTATCCAGTGTTGCTAAAGAACCGCTTTTATACGTCACAGGCCTTTGTGCCCTTAGTATCCTAATGTTTCTGCTTATGTACTCTTTATACTTCAGCTGCTTCAACATGTGAACTGGCCACTGAAAACGAATCATGGAATAAGTTTCTTCGTGTATCCTTACTACACAAGAAAACGCTTTGGCTGTAAACAAATTTACTACAAGAGACGATGGAAACATGAAAAAGTAAAGACCCCAGCCAAACACCTTATAACCTACTACCGTAAAACAATTAAGAAGCACATTACCAATAAATAACATAGTTAAGGTAATAAACGCCCATGCTGGACAAAACCAATCACTAAACTTGTGCAGCAAGCGTAGCTGTGTATAATTGAAAATCACAGAATCCCGTTTGCTAAACATTTCACCTTGATTACATCTACATTTTAAAGTACTTATAGATTTTGTAAATATACTAGTTGTAAGAAGTGTCCAACCAGCAAAAAAGCTATTTGTTCTGGTGCATTCGTATGCACACAAAACATTCACAAGAATTCTAATTCCTATAAAAATATTTTTGAAAATAGGAAAATGCGTACAATCTAGTGCAATTTCAAACCACGGAAAAGTTGGATCTAAATTCAGATAGGCTACTGCAAAAGGCACACAAAAGCATGTAACTATTATCACGTTTGCTACGTTGCCAAGGTATGTCAGTCCAAGAATATCTGGTCGTTGACCGTTTTGGAATATTTTGAGAACTTCTTGATTTACTAACTGCATTAAAGTTTTTACTAAGGATAAAATACCGTTTGTATTATGTTCAATTTTTTGTCGTTTACTAAGCTTTTCCTCAAAATCTAATAACTGATTAGTGTACTGCATTATGTCACTATGTCCAAAAAGATTTGAAACGCCGCAACATGTGCTCATTACAGCAAAAGTTAGAATAATCAGGTTTGCTAAAATAAAAGTCCCGGATGTTTGAGCTGGCCTATACAATGCATAAACTAAAATATTGAGTGTGGGTAAAGTTAGTTCGGTTAGTATTAGCAATCCAGCTGTGATACAATTTATGCAGAAATGCCATCTATTTTTTCTTAAATAGAATCTGTGATCTTTTGAATCCATGGTGCATATGAAAGGGCACAAAGGAAATGATGAAAAATAGTCAAGTAAAAGAAAGCAGCTTTGAAGTAGTGGAGTCATTCTAATAAAATGGAAGTGTTTTAAAATGTTTGAAAAAGAAGAAAGGTAGACGTAAATGTTCTGGAAACTGAACCATAAGCAGGAAAAAAGTCCTTTGTTGCCAGCAAAAAGCGCCTGTCTAATGTGTATTTATCTCAAAACTTGAATAAAGTTTGACGACTATACAAGGTTACATTTCTATAATTTATACGAAAAATCATTGAAACTTATATGAAAGAAGCTATTATAGCTTGGATAAAAAATGGTTGCAGGAATAAACTTTTTATAATACATTTTCAATTGTGGCTTATTATTTGGCATGAGGCCTGTTGATATAACTAAAAAATAGAATGTATAGCCATAATGTCCAGTTGCACGATGCGCATGTATATTTATTGTCATTACAGCACTACGCCCGCTTCCTCATCGATGTAATTGCATTGACCTTTATGTATTTATCAAATACAATTTGAAATAATATGCCAACCCCGAATATTAAAAGTTAATAATATAGTATAGTAATAGTAGAATAATATATTTGTAGAGGTATTTCCGTTGAATTTTTTGATACTGTAATTAAAATAATTGCAACGTTGGCTTACAACATTTTAAGGAAAAGTCAAATTGACAAATTAAGTTCTCTGTAAGTTGACTTTGTTATGTTCAGTTTCTTTTTAATCGAAAGTTTATTACATGTTTAATGTAATTGTTCAATAAAATTCCGTAGGTAATCTAAAGCGATGCCAAATTTATGCTATGGATACCCAGAACGCTAAAGAAGCTTTTCCTTGATTCTCCTCTGCCTTGTTCTGATGTTTATTATGCTTCGGTAAAAAAACGCAGTTCATGCTTTTCCAATATTATCAATTCCGTGTTATTACGGCAGATTTGGTTCATAGCATTATCAGAGGATTTTGGGGATGGCAATGGCAGTTGGCAATATCATTCACTGAATAAAACCATTTTGTCGCTACATTATGTTTACTGCCAAATATTAAAGGACGGTTCATAATTGCTTGACGCAAAAATTGTTAAACCTGGTAGGAATATAGTTTTTGAAAACATGTACTTACGTACTCTTGTGACATTTTGTACGGATTTAATATTATGCTTAGAAGCTTACTAAAACGCAGTCATGTCAGTCAAGATTCTTAAAAAACCAATTTATCCTTTCTTTCTAAGAAAAATATATGTTGGCTTTGACCGTGTTCAGAAATATAGTTTTTATAAAAAGAGCGAACACTTTCACTTTTGTACTTTATAATTATCTTTAAACTGTCTTTTATTCTTAGTTTCTTGTGATGAAAAAAGGCAGGAATAAAACAAAACATTATAAAAAACAGAGACACTTTTTCAGGCTTTCGATTGCCAATTGTAGACATTTGAGTTGGAAAGACCAAGCCCAAGCCCACCAATAGACCCACAATCCATACCAAAGCAGTTCTAGCCCACATTTTTCCCTAAAAAGAAACCAACCAAACAAATATTTTACCTCAGAACAGGTCTATTTTTTCTCAAATTTTCTTTTAAACAAATCAAATCAAATTCAAATATTAGACACATATTCCAATCCAAGTATACTATCAATTTTTCAGTTCAAGTGGATGATTTTGAATGATACCTGTTTATAAAATAGGCAAGTATTTTATACCAAAGGGGTGGAAAATCACCAGAAACCCAATAACCGTTCACATCCTTTAACCTTTCTTAAAATAAACATCTTTCTCAAGTATCTACGTATCACTTTTTGTAAAACTACAAAGCTCAAATTGTCATTCCAACTGACAAGAACCCTACAAAATTTTTTTTACCCAAAACAGTTCAGGGTTCAATGTTCCTATACTTTTTTACCCTCTGATTTCTTCACTTTTTTCTCACTCTACAATTTCCTTGCTTATGCTTTTTCCAATACCTTTTACTATAAATTTCTTGCCACATCCCTTAGCACACTTCCAACTTTCTCCACCTCGTAATTTCAAATGCACATCAAAATCCCCTTTTGCTTTAAACCCTTTCCCACAAACCTGACAATTCCACCTTCTTTCTTAGCCTCCTGACTATGCACCCTATTCAAATGTCTATTTCAAAATTGTTTGGTTTTAAAGCTCACGTTACGCACCAAACAATGCACCTGGTTCATTGTTCCGCATTGATTTTTATGATAAATCAAATAGCTATGCTTTAGCATCCGCTTCCCACAAAGTGGACACAGGATCATTTCCCTTTCGGTAATGTGAATGTCCGAATGTTGTCTAAGGTACTGAGCAGTTTTAAAAGTTTTGCCACAATCAAGAAAAACGTGACATGTTATGTTTTTGGGCTTTTTGTCTGGGATTTTTCATTCCCCATTTTAAAGCAGTTTCCCTTTCTTCTTGACTGAGGTGAAGTCACTGGTAAGCGGTTAAAGCGTCTTTTGCGCTGCAA
The DNA here is from genome assembly GCA_029691765.1 of Entomobrya proxima. Classification (NCBI taxonomy): domain Eukaryota; kingdom Metazoa; phylum Arthropoda; class Collembola; order Entomobryomorpha; family Entomobryidae; genus Entomobrya; species Entomobrya proxima. The sequence goes on from CM056168.1 coordinate 64,515,353, forward strand.
GGCTTCCCACAAATTGGACATGTCCATTGGCCTTAATGACTTTTTAGGTGCTCCAGATAACGCCAAGGACTTTTCAGACAGGTGGAACCTCCAAAAGCATTCACCATCCTTAACCACTAAAAATTAACTTAAATTATTTCCAGTTCACCTGCCAATTTTTATTTATTGCCTTGGCTTCACCAAAACTCCTCCTAAATCCCATCCACCTTTCCTCCCAGGCGCGTAGCCAGGGGGGGCACGTGCCCCCCCAGATGGAGGGAGAAAAGAAAAAAATCAATAAAACGTAGCGAAAAAATTAAATGATTTCAAAATTTTCGGCGAGCTAACGCGCGCATTTATATGGTTAATACAATTTTCAATTGGATATTGGTTCTAAGTGCATTATTCATGAAATAAATGCCTTAATTTTTTTTTTAAAATAGCTCTACACAGTTACCTGAACAATGATTATATACCTGCATATTAAATTATTAGCACAAAACTATGTTAACTTTTCCTAAAAATTTGCCTTAAAACGTTACTTTTTGCGAAAAAGCCCATAAACGTTAATTCTGGAAAAATTTTCGCCGTGCTATTTCTGATATAATACTTTTTCAATATAGTCACAGCCGCCAAGATCTCTCACACGCTTATTCCAATTTATTCATGGTTTTTTACTTCAGTATTAAGTCCATTTTCAATAGTTAAGCGATTTTTCAACAAAAATCGCTAAGATTATGATTTTCCAGTGCACGTGTGCATATCCTCTCCCTTAACAACCTCCTCCACAACTTTCAACTTGTCTGGCCATCCATCCACAAAATCCTTCAATCTCCTCATTTTCTCCAAAAGCTCTTTTCGTAATCGTCTCACTTGCACCTCCGTCTCCTCCATCTGCCTCTTGATCCCCACCACCTCCTCCAGACTTGCTAAACACTCAGAACAAATTGACACTTGGTTCCGATCATTTGTTAAACTGTTTAATAGTCCATTCCACTCAATTTGAACCACTTTGCAAAATTCTTGTGAAATTTCTATTTTTTGGGGACTGTCAGGACTGGGGTGAGATCCTAATCAAACCTGTGACCTTTTCTTGCATATTCAGATTCAAAATGGCCAAGAGCTGCGCCGTTTCCTTCACCAAATCCTCTGTAAAGTGGATTGGCTTTACGGCATCATCCCCACGGACAGGGATGGCGTGACAATAATCAAAGCCCACCTGGAGCCCTACCTCATCCTCCGCAGTTACCAGTCCCGGAGGTGGTCCAGGATCTGGTATAACCTTCGGAGGGCTTTTTTCGAAAGCTTCGAAAGGGCCGTTTTAACTTCCTGTCAACGTTGGTCACGCCACGGAACAAGCTTCAAAGTTGGGAATGGGAAGACATGAAAAGATCATCTTGATTCAATTTAACAAGCTGCCTGTGGTGGTAACTCTGGTGGCTGGAAAGGAGGGTAATACGGGATATTTGTTGACCACAATGGACACCCGGTAAAGACCACTGATCAAAGCGGTAATCAGCCTGTTGATGATAAAACAGCAACAGCAGAAGTGAAAGCGACTACTGTAACAACTGATAAAAAATTGTCTCAATTTACCCCAAGTACAAACCAATCGGAAGTAACTAGTATTTATATTCCTGACAAGGCAAGTGATACAACCATGGCTCCAGTTTCATCATTTGATAAGTTATTAATGATAACGCTCCACCCTTAGCCTATTCCATCTGCTTCAATAACAGTTTCAATAATGTCTCAAAACCCAATATTGTAAATATAAAAATCTGATTATCAGACTCTGATACTGTGGAATTTCTTGCAAGCCAATAGTGCAAACAGAACATAATACAGTTATAAAGGTCATTAGTAAGGCCATTACTACGGAAAATACGTTCAGGTTTGTAAAATTTAAAGTTTTTAACAAAAGTTGAAATTCGAATACTATCTAGTCTTTACTCTAGTTACTGTGGGAGGTTTCCAAATCCGTTCACGAAACCAAGATCACTGAAACTGCTTATATATCTTGAATTAAATGTGATCACAATATTGTGGAATGGGTTACAATTTGTTATTATGCTAATTTTTATGTTAATGCTACTTCTGGTGGTGGTGCAGTTCCAGTTTTTTGAGTCAATTCAAATATAATGACTTAATGAACAAAATTTGGTGTACGATTGAAAAGAAATATTTTTATTTAAATTACATTATAATATACATAAATGATATCAATATAAGTTGTTTTAAAGTTGATAAAAATAAACGTTTATCGCACAAGACCAAACCATCTATCTAAATCTACATCAACTTTCACCTTTTCTCCCTCTTTTCTTACTGTACACCCTACTTGACGCTGTAGCAAATTCTTTAGCCGACTTTTCATCACCACAGCATTTCTTCTAAATCTTTCAAAAACATGTTCACTCATTCCCTCTAACAAATTATTTGTTGGATTAGCCGGTTCCAAAATATACGGAATTTGATGCTTGTCAATCCTTCTTGAGCTCACCACCCAAGCTAGCGATCCATTTCTTTCAAACGCTAATTCTATATTTTTAAGACTCTCCACGGAGCAAACCACGCGATAAAAGGCATAAATTATGGATTCAGGACCAGGTCGATCCGCTTCCATTTCAATTTCAACCGCAGCAACGGACAACAGTTCAAACATTAAACTGCCACCGGAAATATACGCTCCATTAAAGTCCATGCTTTTAAACCAAAATTTGGAAAGTCGGGCAACGCTATGCACAAATGCACTTTGTTGTCGCAAAAAGCGAATTTGACTCTCTACTAGACTGCTGCTCCAGTATCTTCGGTTTTTACCCGAACATTGTCTTATTTTCTGAATTACTTGTTCATCTGTCATGTTCGCTACAGCCGGTAGCAAGTCAACAGGCATGCCGTTGAGAAAGGTAAAGCGAACAGTGAATGGTGTTACTGTTACACTTTTAGGATCGATAGCCATTTGAGATGCATGACGTTGTAAAGTGCAACTTAGAAATTGGAGCACGTTTGTAAATGGTGGCGTGTGGTTATTAATTTTGATAATTATGTCAAAATCTGGTTTTTGTACGTCAACATGTTTTCCTATGCTGCCGCCGTAAAGAAATTTTGCAATAGAGATTCCTTCTTTGCGTCCACTTTTTTCGATAAAATGACGAACCTGAAATTTTGCAAAAAAAAATATTTAGCCGTTTGCATGAATGTTAGAAATTTTAAGGAAAATGAATTTGCTATCTGAGGAAACTTACGTGCTCGCACTTTTGTACACCCTTTTTTAAATACCAGTGCGATGCTTTTAGGGAATCAGCAAATTGCCGGAACTCTGCATTTAGTTTTCTTTCAAACTCACTGCCTGAAATTGTCATTTTTTACAAGACTTTTAATTTGAAATCAAGCAATACCAGAAATATTTCTCACAGCACCAGACTGAGCTGCCGCAGATTTGCTACTGGGAAAAGGATAGTATTGCAAAAAGTGTTTGCGAAAAAAACGTTTTGCCAACGTAAGGAAGAACGATCTTGTGAGTTCATGTAGAGAAACCATACATGAATAAGAACATATTTATGTACATTTTGTAAAATACGCTTTGCACCTACATTCGTAGCGCTGTGCCAGACAAAAAACTAGTAGGCTCGAGCTCCATGCATTGCATTTCTGTGTGATGATATATGATGAACTTTTATGAAAATTGATGAACACTGCTTTCCGAATTGGGAACACTTTCTGCTCTGAAAATAGATTGCGAGACAGGATTTCCTTTTAGTCTACGCAGCAATTTGTAGACTATGTAGATTGTATCAAATGACATCGCGTGACATGACATTGTCCTCATCTGAAATTTGCTGTGGTCATGGTGCATACCAGATATAAATTTATATATAGATAGTAGTTTTTGAAGGGCAAAATGCAAGGACAATTATACGCAAAAATGCTTCCGTGCTAGTGTTCATGTATGCATATTATACAAATATAGCCAAAACGTCTACAAATGCACTTCAGTTTCAATTTTATTAAACAATAGCAAACTTGATATAAGTTCTTACAATATGTTCTACGTACAAAATTCTGTAAAGTATGTCTACAGATTATATTTTACATTTTTTATTAAAATTGACACACACTCTTAATATATTACATAATCAATTAGTAGCAAAGTACAAAATAAAATACCTAACCTCGGATTAAAGGAAGTTTTCTGTTGATGAAGAAAATGTAATCTCATTTGTACAAACTACAAAAACTTGGTAACATAACATGCCAAATTATATACATACCTAATCATTTTGAATGTTCTGGTCGTTCATTATATTCTCTCCACTCTTCCCTTGTAGCTCCTCTATACGACAATTCCTCAAAATTATGTCGTCTTAATACCTCCTCCATTACATACCTCCAGTATTTAAAATGATCCCAAATGTCAAACCGTTTTAGTTTCGGGAACAAATTCCACACATTGGAATCATAAATTTTTTTGTGCGGATATATAAACTCTTCAAAACTCCCCAAAAACTGAATCCTTTGCAAACTTCGACCTTGCTTGTTTAAAGCCTGACTTTGAACATCCCTCATATCCCACAAAATACTAATGTACAAACTCTCCAGATTTTGTTGCATTGGCAAAATAAAGTCCAAACAGCAAACATTTCTCAAAAGTAGTTTTAATCTTGACACTACAGGCAAGTTCAGCGGGCGAAGGGAATACTCCCTTAAAATTTTATTTTGATCAATTTCACTCGCCGCTCGGGAAAAACTGAGCATCAAATCTTTTAAAGTACTTGCCCAGTTGGTCTCCAAATTTGAAAATATTCCAGTCCATTCCATATGCTCGCATTTCTCTAGATCCAAGTGCAACGTTGTCAGTTTGCACGAGCTCAGTCTATTTTGCAATAGTTGATAATCCTCAAGTTCATAACATTTTAGCGAGAATTTCTCCAAGTTTGGCATATCCGGAAGTTGAATCTGATTTTGGTTGTCGCTCACTCTAGGGCCAACTTCCAAATATTTAACCTGATTGTGCTGAATTATAAACTGATTAAACATTACTGCTGGTAGATAACGCGCAGTGAAAAACTGCAAATTTTGCAAAACTGGTAATGGATTTTGTTGCATGGCTTCTATGAGATTTTGAGTGGTAGCTGGATTGCTGTCATCGTGCGATGGATGATGATGTAACTTGAAACACCTTAGGTTTGGCATTAACTCTAAATAGTCACGGAAATTTTGATAATACATTCCCGGTGGAAACGCACCAATTCCAGACCCAAGTACTGAACAGCACCAAACATGTTTGCCATAAATTGCTAAAACTGTTTTTAGCTTTTGAAAGAAATCTCTGTCGTTAAAATAAACAATTTCAATTGATCTGCCCATAAATGGGTTAACTGAATTGCCATCTTCCTTAGCATGAGTTGCTGCAAAATGTTCCAAAAATCGTTCCATAAAAGCGGGACTAAATTGCGTAAATTCTACCACGCTACTGCGTCGATATAATTCATCTCTGTTTCTGGAATGCTCATCATCATGTTCCATTTTGTATTGACAATGAAGCCTGTCTTGAAAATTGTTAATGACGTTGCACCAGCTTTTGCAAATTAGACGAAAAGGAAGTATTTCGTTACCAAAAGTTTCTGACATGGGCCAACGTGCCCATAAAATGTTCCACAAATTGGGAAATAAAAAGAGAACTCGTTTGCGCCATAGGAGTTTACGGAAGTATGGTGAGCTGTTGGATAATTGGAAGAGATCTGTGGAGTGTATGTTTTTGGCTTCAGTTATTAATTGCCAAACCTATTAAAATTTATTGTAAAATTTTGCAATTTAAAATTTAAAAATATTGGAAAATGCATTAAATTTTTAAAAAATTGTAATATATTTGACCTCATCTGGAAGAATTTGAAGCAATTGCGCTCTGTCCTTATCGTATAGTGCGTCATACAGCTCATCCCCCTCAGGTTCGTCCTCACAATCATCATTATTCACTGGTTTAAAGCTTGATGATGATGATGATGGAATTGCATTTTGGTTGGAAGCTGACATTTTCTGCAACTTAAAATTTGACCACATTTATAATATAGTTTGCTACTTTTCTACACAATTAGAATATGTTTAGTAAATATTACACAAACTGTAAAATTGTCCGTTTGAATAAAAATGTGTGTAAACTTTGTAAAAAAACACTGAACTGATGCACATAAACACACAGGAAAATGGGTATTTTGTCAGATGCTATTGAATACACTAGCGAGCTGCCGGATTTTGTGCGACAGTCAGTCCCGCATCTTTTTCTCTCTTCGCAGTCTCTATATGTGTTTGGTATAATGCGCTGGCTGCTTTGCTCAGCCGTTGTCAGTGCAAAGGCAAGAGGGAGAAATGTCGTGTGTAGACAAGTTGCATTTCTGGGTTCTGGGTCTGCAATGGAATATAAAAAGGGGAACTTGCGGTGCTCTCATTAAGACAAAATTGAGAATAGTTATTTTACTGTTGGTTTTATTTGAATGGAATTAAATCAGATGCGTCATAACAGCAAATTTGTACTTAATTTTTATCATATTTTGTAAATTTTCACATTTTATTTTTGAAGTTTTCGACAAAATATTATAAATACAGCTTCAACCTGACCAGAACAATTGCATTAATCAATTTGGTTGTTGAATACACACATTTAATTTAAATTACGGTTGCTTAATTTTACTTTTCACAATGCATTTTATCCATTCATCTCACGTAGCACCTATTTCCCAGTAATCCACAGTCACCCAGCGCTTCCTTACAAATTTCAAAATTCCGTGCATAATAATTAATAATAATGCCAAATGGCAAATCACTTTAGTTTTGGAAGCAGTGTCCTGTCTGACTTTTAAATCACTTTTGGTTTCCAGTACTTCTCAAAATACCTCAAAGCTTGTAACTTTTGCGTTTTTTTGTCTCAAAAACCAACTGCATATTTTTTTTACTTTTCCACAAAAAATCAACAGTAAAAACTTTCAAACTCTTTTGCATTGTCAGAATAAAGACCAGACAGCTTATGCTGCTTACAGTAACTTTTATCTGCTTGACAAAAGGAAGATTTAGTTTGTGGCGTGAATACTCCCAAATTATAATATTTTGCTCTTGCACATTTTGTATTTTCATTTTCACTGGTATCTGGAGAAAAATGTCCTAGTCTCTCAACTGCTTCGCACATTTTTGTATTGATAAATGTTTTTAGAAAATACTTATTATTATATTAAATTTAGAGCTTCTAAATACCTTGTTGGTAGATTTTCATTTTGTTTTATGTTTTTGTTTTTATTAGAGAACACAAGTTATTATGACAATTAAAACTGTTTTATCAGAATCCTCAGCTGATATTGAAGACGACACAAACACGTTTATAAACTTCTCTTTCTCTCTCATTTTTCGTTTCTACTCGGCAAACAGGAGTGAACGGAGCAAAGTATGTCTTGTATGTGTGTGGGGTAAAAAACTCGTTATGATATTATAGTGGAGCTACTACAACACTATGCCTGACTTTACGGCAGAAAACATACAAATGTGTTTCAAATTGTTGTTGGCAGACTAAGTGTACATGTTCTACTAAACCAGTCTACATTTTGTTGGCACAATTGCCAATTTGGTGTTAACAATAAAAACAACCTTAATCACAGAATAATTAAAAGTGAATACAACTATTACATTTTCGGTTAAAATCGGAAAGGTACTATAGCACTCTCATAAGTGGGTTTACATAGAAATGTTTATCTATTATTTTTGGCTAAATTTACATTTTACTGCTATATTGCAAATTAAAAGCTTTGCTACACCCTGGTTGCTCACAAAAATATTTCCATTCCTCTCTTGAAGCCCCTCTAAACAACTTATCCTTATTCTTGGTGCATCTTTCTACTGGATCCACAATAATTTGGTGCGGCTTGTAATGATCCCAAATATCAAGTTGCTTCAATTTTGGAAACAAAGTCCAAATATTTGAATACATAATCAACTTTGGCTTTTGATATGTTTCGTAATAGCCCAAAAATCCAATTTTTTGTAGTTTCTTTCCTTCCTCTGAATAAGCACTGTTCTCAGCATCATGTTTATCCCATTGCACAACTATTTCCAATATTTCCAAGTTATTTTGCAGAGGCAATATAAAATCTAAATAGCACACATTTCTGAGCACCAGTTTCAATCTCTTTACTAGTGGAAGTTTTAAAGCATGACAAGAGTACTCCCTGAGAATGATATCCTGATCTGCCAAATTTTCTACCCTGGAAAATGACATTGTCAAATCGGTAATTTTTTGTGCAAAATTCGCACCCAAGCAATCAAACAGTACAGACCAATGGAAATAATTGCAGTGTTCCATTTCCAAAAATAATTTTGAAAGAGTGCAGGAAGTTGAAAATGTTTGCAAACTTTCAATTGTTCCTTGATTCAGACAATTTAGCGATAATAGTTCCAAATTTGTGAGGTCTCCAAATAGAAATCGATTGTGACCGTTTTCCGGACTTTGCTCAATTTCCAAAATTTTCAAGTGGCTATTTTGATGAATAACGTGATTAAGAATGGGTTCTGGTAGGTTGCTTGCGCTTAAAAATTTCAAATTTTTTAAGCAGGGAAACACCAAATCTCTAAGTTCAGCTTCTATTGCCAACGCTTGCTCACCAGCTACTACTTCCTCTTGGTAAAATAGCCAATTTAAACAAACTAAATTGGGCATTAGCTCAATTAGCTCCCTAAATCCTTTATAGCTCAGTATTGGATTGTCAACATCGTCAAAACCGCAAATCACACAGTACCAAACTCCATGTCCATATTTGGCCAAAATATCTTTCATTCTGAAGTAAATGGGTGTGTCAATAGTTTCCAAGCTGATTTCAATTCCTCGTCCCAAAGTAAATGGATTTGTGAGGTTTTCCTTTGCTCCAAATTTTTGTTGATAGCGCTTGATAAAGTTTTCTGCGTAGATGGGCTCACGCTCAGAAAATTCCACTTGGGTGGGATATCGCTCAGAGTCCTTACGTAAGTGTTGCGGATAATAGTCATGTTCAAGGATAAAACGACTGGGATCATTATCTTGAAAATTGGTCATGATGGTGCACCAACTTGTGCAAACTTGACGTAATGAAAAAATGTCCTTGCCTTCAATCAGTGGAGTGTACAAAGAGGTTCTGGTTTTGATAGGGTATTGTTGCATCCAGAGAATGTCCCACACTTTGGAAAATAAAAAGTGGACTTTCTGGGAATGGAGAATACTGCGGAAGTAGGGAGATGCCAAGCTCATTGTGGTGAGATCAGAGGCATTTAAATTTTTTGCTTCAGACACCAGCACCCAAACCTAATAAAAAATTTAAAAATGTTTACAAACTTTTTGGCAAATTTGTAAAACAGTGAAAATTTGTATTACTTCAGGTGGAAATATTTGAAGAAGTTTTTCTTTATCCCGGTAAAATAAATCAGTGTTATCCGCAAAGCTGACACTAGAGGAAGAATCGTTGCTATCTTCTATTGGATCAGGTTCTAATATATTAGCAGGACTGTCTGGTTCCGACATTTTGATTAGATATTTTAGCACCTAATTATAATATGTAGTAGTATAATAGTTACTGCACAAAGTTTATATTGTGAAACATTTTCTTGAAAATTTAACTCAAGTAAATTTGGTTTTGGCAAGGTTTTGGAGTATTTTAAACAGTCAATTTCAATATATGATGAACACTGAACTAATTACAATTTTCTTATTATTGCGTACAAAAATTAAATAAGCCATCACCAGAAAATAAATATTACGTCGTATTAAACCCAAACACAACAGCTGCTTTTTTACGTTTTTAAGGGAAAAAGAAGATGTTGGTATAGCCTACGTTATTATATGGAATCTTTGATGTTGTGCTTTCTCCGGTTTGCTTGTGCAGTTTCACTATACTTTTTTGGTGAAGGGTGTACCCATTTTGGGTTTTTTGTCGATCTATACAAAGTATACCACAAAAATACATTGTTAGTAGAGAGCAAGGCTTTCCTGGAATAGGTGCGGAACAGAGCAAACCTGTTTTTGCGTGGGCTAAATTCCGGAATGCGTGCTCGGTTTTGCTCAACTTTGTTCATGTTTGTGTTATTGATTTCTCTGAAATATGGGTTTGCGATGCTTGTATAAAAAGCGTTTGGAGAAAGCAGAGCATAGAACTGAAGTAAAAATTTGTGCGCTTGAAGTATATATTCTATAAAATGCACGGTTACTGTGCTAATCAAGTACAAATGTTTTACCGTTTATTGTATAATTATTAAAATTTTAAACAAAATTAGCACAACAAAAATTATGCACGAATAAATTGAAATGCTAAGCCTAAATAATCTGACAAAGGGATAAATAATTCTTTTTACGTTGCAACAACGGCACCAGGCGTTGCCAGCATAATAGCATAATTAACAGATTTCTTCGTCTATTCAAAATTATAATATGAATTATTTATGAGATGGATATAGAACTTTAAATGTTTGAAAGCATTAAGTTTTATAGCTCTCTAGTTGCGGTTTAGCCCCATCATTAAATCCGTGGCGTAATTGGAGAGTTGAAAATTGGAAATGTCTGCATTTTCTGCAATCCGGGTTTTATGAACAGATTTGATTTGGGAATAACAATCAAGCCCTTTTGCATCTAGAAAACGGCAAACAAGTTAGTAAGTTACTTAATACATAACCATGATTGTTATTTATTTTTGCGTATTAAATACTAGCCAGCGAAGTATTGCTGAATTGTTCAGTGCCACGTTTCAGCTGACAAGAAAGTCATTTCTGAAATATTTGTGAAACTTTGTTAAAGCAAAAGGCAATACTCAAATGTTGCCAATTTTTAAAGCTTCCTCAAAATATAGTCACACAGGTCACAAAACTCTTTGACTGACAAAACAGCATTTGATTTTTATTTTCTTCTCCAGCTCAGAATGTAAATAAAAAATTTGGAAAGGTAGACACGACAGCTAAACCCGTATTTAGATAACATTACGTTGCGTAGCATATTTAATTACTAAAATGAACCCTCAAAAGTTGGGCTACCAGTATGTTACAACGCTATTGCTGATATGCTACGCAACTGAAATGTCTTACTGATGATAAATATTGAAGAAGAGGGACCACGGAGAAAATTGCGAAAATATTTAAAAAAAAAATAATACATGATTAAATTTTGGTTGCAAACAAAATGTGTCTTATCACACCAGTCACGTTGCTAAGCCGCTAATAAAGATTTATTATGCTTGAAAACCAAAGGATTACATAAAAGCAATTCCAGACATGTCTACCTTTTACATCATTCCCAAGCCCAAAGCACGTAACTTATACACAAAATATTTGTGTTCGTTTACGGGCCTTGAAAACTCGTAACTCAATTGGGCAAGTGGGACAATAAGCATGTCGTTAAAAACTTTACCCATTATTACGTATTACCACGCAAATAACTAAAACAGGTTTGTAGGGGATTTCTTGAAATAGTGAAATGGGTAGGCAAATGATGAAAGAGGCTTATTTATATAAGTTACATATATATTGTTTAAAGACAAATTGATGGGTCAACCGCTGGGATAAACTTTAATGATGTTTTAGAATCTGTTCGAAAGACAGCAATTTGAACGTTCAATTCAACTTGCATTACATACCGGACTATGACAAGCAGCCTATATTCAAAAAACAATGAATGAATAAAAACTGCAGGCATAAAATAATATATGCTACCAAAGAACACAAGCCAGCTTTTGGGATTTCTAAGACGAAATAGAAAAGATTAATGTTTTCATTCTTGCTTCCACAATCATTATTGCAGTCTCCCTTTCAAATTTTATCGGTAAATATATACGTAAAAAGATTTAAATGCTGAAATATACTTCATTTAAAGTCGGGAAATTAAATCTTTGACCAGCCTAAATAACATTATCTGTTAATTTGTGCAAAAGGAATGATGACAAGCTTCTTTGTTTTCACTTTTCGTTCAAGTTTACTATACTTTGGACATTTATCATAATTGGTATACACATTTTGTTGTTGTTTACTTCGTCAATAAACTCGTTGGTTGTTTCCAAAATAACAACACATGATAGCTGCATACGTTTGACCCGCATAACTCTCCGACTCTTTATAACTATATATTGTAGTTTTGGATTTGTTTGTTAGATAGCCTTTTCTTTAAATACTACTGACATAGTTACTTGAGTGCTAAACGTCTAAAATTATTTTTGTTTGGCTACTTTTCAAAGTATAATTTAAACTATTTATGTTTTCAACCTTTCAAAAGTTTTAAATATAATCGTTAATCGTGTCACACCTGAGCTATTTTTTGTACTGTGGTATTATTTGAAAGTTTTAAAAAACTAGTTGTTTTCTGTTGTTGTATATTGGTAAGTTGTCAATGTATATTTTGGAAGCTTTGACGTCATCTACTATTTTATTCAAAAGCTACTTGTTTGTTGCTCGTCTCTATACAGCTCTGAGTAATTACGTTTGGAATATCACGAAGCATATTTGTCACAATTTGTAAAATTTTCTTATAGAACAAAAGTGATAAAATGGCATTGTTTGCAAAGTATTCAATTTTTAGCGTAATTGTATCTGCGTCGGCCAAAACTTGGTACTCATTTGGCATAGAGAAGTTCGTAGCCAAAGGCAATTTCACACAAGAGCAGAATAATTCTTTTAAAACTAGTCCAGAACTTATGTTGACACATAAAGTGTATCTAGACCTTGTTACCAAAAAGCACACATTTCCAACAATAAGAAACATGGACCTGTTTTTAAAGCCGCTGCTAAAGGCAAGATGTCTTATTGCATTTGACAACTACCACGACGTGAATTTAAATCTCTCTACAACGTTCCCAATTATGCTACGCAATACCATTCCGGCAGTGTTTTCATATAATAAACGTACCCAAAAATCGTATTCGCATTTGCATAGAAACATTATGTTGATTCCAAAAGAAATGCAGAATGTCAACACTAATATTAGCTTAGAAAAGAGAGAATATTTGTGTAGTATTTCGCGGTATTTAAAACCTCTACGCATTGAGTATTATAATACAATCCAAACCACGGCATGTGTTGTTATAGATGTTTTAAAATTTTCTTCAGCGTCTAAACCGTGGAACTGTGCTGCACAGTTTGAGTTGTTTCGACCAGATTATGATGACAGGCTGGTTGCATATCCGCAATTGTTTAGTTTACCGATCAACTTTCATTTTGACTTTGATCTTCTTAAAACGCCACAAGTTCTTCATGTACTTTTGGAAATTTTCGATCTCAGCGCATCAAAAATTGACAAGAACCTAAAGAACCGTCTACGCAAAATCATTCAAAATTTGCAAATTGCACAAGATACGTATTGCATTTCCCATGTCATGGTAGTGGAGCAACGAGCTTTTTACGAACCAACGGGACGAATAATCAAAATTTTTATTGTGTTACTTGATCATAGTGTAAACCATAAAACAAGATACCAGTCTATATTTTTAAGCGCATGGACGCAATGGGGTTCCGTTGAAGACCTTTCAGAACTTGGTCAACCAGCAAACCAACAAGCTGGTTGGGATTTTACAGGTTATCCAATAATTTTTGGATACTTGTTTACAATTGTGCCATTAACCTGTGAACTCGGCAACCCAGCTTTAGAGTTTTTTACGGGAAAAGATTTCAAATCCCTGGAACAAATGCTTGACATTTATGCATACATATTGCAAGATATTAGCGGCAATTCTTCTTACAGCGTTTTTGAAAACCAACATTGTAATGTGAGTGAAAGAATTTACAAGTTCCGCGAGAGGCAACCATCTGTGCAGTGGCACATTGCTGTTCAATATTTGGAGCAAGAACGCTCCTACGAATTTTCTATGCCAGCGCACCTGCCATTTGAAAATCTTCAGTTTGTCAGCTGTGGAAAATCGAAAGTTGGTCGATTTGAGTTTCAGGAGTTGTTAGCTGCATATGACAATTATGTGTGGGTTGGTATTTTGATTTTCGTGCTTTTAATTTTTAAATCTCTTAAACTGGTTTCTGGATACGCAGCATTTTCCACGCATAAGGTGTCGCTTATATCTATTTACAGGGTTTTTGTTGAACAAGGAGATCCGTTTTCGACTCAGCTTTTAACGTTTTTCAAAACCCGTATCATAATTGGAATATCTTTACTAATGGCAATTGTACTTAGCAATGCGTACAAGAATGTAAACGTGTACAATTTGATTTTGCCTCGTGCTAGAATTCCTTACGATACACTAAAAAAATTGTTGGACAACAGGTTTAAACTGTTCACGCAAAGTGGACCAACTATTGAGTGTCCTTACCAAGAAAAAGTGTTGCAAGAATCACACAGAATATTTCTGAGCCAACAAAACCATACTTGGGTTTTGGTGTCAATACTGGATTTTTTAAATAATATGATCCTTGAGTATTATCCCATGAACAATCTGCAAGTACAATATAAAGAGAAAATTAAGGAAATTTTTAAATATAGTTATTTGCACAACAGTACGGTTGATACGTTCCTCAAAAGCAAAGTTGGATTGGTGCCGTATGAAAGTTGGATGTCTGTACGCAAATGCGAACTCTTTGATGAGCTTTCCAATTACAAGTGTTTCATAGATAACGAATTTGCGGTTTTGACACAAGAGCTGCGAAACTGTGACAACGCAGCAGTTTTTATGCCATCACGTGTAAGTACAAAAGTTGCAAAAGACCTACAACGTAAAGGAATTCCAGCAGATATTAGCTCGGAAACTTATACAAATGTTAGCATGAGGATAGACCCGATTGGGTTTGTTCCACCCTACGTCTTACGGCGTATAAAAGGCATTAAACAGTCAGGCATATTAGAATGGTGGGGAAGAATGTTGGGAAACCTTAAGTTCCTACCACTTCAAATGCCAATTCAAGCTCCAAACATTGAAGGAAATGTACTAGTTTTGTTTGTAGCCTTGGCATCCGGTTTACTCTTGGGAGCTTGTTGCTTTGTAATTGAAATAAGAAAATGTGGCTGGCGTATGGTTTGTATTGTTGGACAAACTTTTATTTGCGTACTGTCTCATGGAAAATGCGAAATTTTCCGAGTTTTAGAGGAAATTAGAATTTGTATTTCGTTATAAACATTTATGGCATTTGTGTAATTGCAGTTTTTCTAGAATTTATTTGTTTACTTTGGATTGAATAAACTTGTTATATACTATAATTATTTACTAAGCAGTTGCATGTTTGATACACATATACATTCAATTTGGTTACAAGGCCAGCATTGATTACATTCAGTGTCAAAATGCGTCTCCACTTTGCTGAGTGTCTAAATCGTTTTAATGTGCTTTGTAAAAGTGCAGACGACAAGTTTAAACGACAAGCGTAATAATGGTTGGTCTATGAAATATTCAAAAAACGTTTGTAAGCGCCGTCTACAATACTAAAGAGCCGTAATGTGTGCAGCGTTGTTTAGTTTAGGTGGATTTTAGTAACTGACATCATATCTCAATCAGCCTTATCTCAATCAAGAATTAATTCGTAGCAGTTTGATATAGCTTGATATTACGTTATTCATATAAACTGTGCAGAGCAGAATCATCTCAGTTTTTGTTGTACAATTATGGCTGTATGCTTGCATGCAACATTAACTTAGTGTGATAAAAATGATCTATGTTGAAGGCGTTTGAAAATTTCATTTCATTCATGAATCCCTATCAGTTATTAAACTCTGTCCTTATCGTGACTACCTTCTCTGATAAACGTGTTCTGCGACGCAGTTTCTGGCTTGCTGCAGCGTAAGTCCATTGACTACAGCTTAGCGTTTTGGAATGATTTTTTATTCGCAGAAATAGTAAATTGATTTTTAAATTCGTGCCCAAATAGAGTTTGGAATTAGTTGTGATTCTAATACGATCATAGCTATTTGTAGACGGTTTGCAACAACAATGGAGAATTGGCAAAAAGAGTGGATACTTAAGAATAAACCCGAACTAATTAATCTAATTCAGGGTAATTGTGATCTTTTGGCTAAATTGCAAAGTGACGAAACATGAACGACAGACATTGGTAAGTTTACTATATAAAACTATAATTTGTTTTGGTAAACCAAAGACGCATGTTAATATAAATTTCTGATTTTCATGGAAAGAAATGCACTTTAGAGACAAAAGGAAGTATAGAACAAGCCAACCAGCTTCTTGATTTCTTGGAAACTCGAAAGAATGCGTACGACCATCTTACTGGTTTGGTTGAAACTTCACAAACTGGAGCCGCTGACATTTTACAAAAAGGGAAAATTGATAGCACAGAGGTACCAAACATATATGGCACGTTGCAACCAAATTCAAAATAAACAGGCAAATGCCTATCTCATAAAACCCCTACACACTAGAAACCTCAATTATTTTCTTTCACTGTGATTAACAGTTAGGTAATTTCTGGAAAGCTCAAGTAAATCATTCGAAGGTTTGTTGGAGAGTTTTGTAGCAAATACAACAAAAATTAACTTCAGCACGATTTTGGCCTTAACCTTTTTGCATATCAATTAAATACTAGTATTTTGTAGCTAAAGTGGAGTTAAAAGTATCCTGTTATAAAAGCCCACATGGCAATTAAGATGGGGAAGCCAAGCAGTCGAATTGAGAATTCCTGTGAAATAGTTATCAGCTGGAATGGAAATTTTTAAAATATGCTTCAGCCATTGACGTGGTAGTTGTTTGTAGTACAATGGAAACGAACGTAATATTAAGTTTTTCCACGGAAACGTACAGGCAAAGAACAGCTGATTAGTACGTATAACCACATCGCGGGAAAAGCTCAGGCAACACAATATTACGTTTTACCATTTTCAAAATATATTCGAATCTACGTAATAGTACGTTTTACCACAGCAACTTGCTGATGACAGAAACGTAATTTTATGTTTTTCCGCGTTTGGGGATGCTTCCACATAACGTAATTTTGCGTTTTTTGAAATCAAAGTGTTAATTACGGGTTTCAAAACAGAGGATATTTCTATCAATATTAAATGTTTAAATTTGAAATTCGCAAGTATGTTAGATACAGAATGCCAAACTAAACCGATACAAGCCTAGTACTGGAACTCTAAATGCGAAACACAGAAATAGCAACAACATTGTATACTTTGCATAATGAATGTTGTAGAAATAATATTTGGATATAATATAAAACACAATTACAAAGAGGATAACTATGTTTTCTTTTCTTTAGAGGTATTCCATGGATAATATTTACTTCTTTGGTGGTACGGTGGTGACGTCCTTTTTGTAGTAAGCCACCCGCCCACCCGTGTCAGTAGTT
Organism: Entomobrya proxima; assembly: GCA_029691765.1. NCBI lineage: Eukaryota > Metazoa > Arthropoda > Collembola > Entomobryomorpha > Entomobryidae > Entomobrya > Entomobrya proxima. The sequence goes on from CM056168.1 coordinate 64,532,618, forward strand.
GTCACTGTCACTGACAGACCACCGACTGACCCTAAAAATTATTAGTTATTCGGCTCATTATCGGATGGCGCCCTAATAAAAAAAATGTGTCAATAAATGTAGGAGTTTTAAATAAACAAAACTAAGCAAAAAAGTAAGAGAAACTAGCACCATAGCATTAACAATTATTATTAAAAATCAGACTTGTTATACAACGGAAAACGAATGAAAGAAGGAAGAAAAAAATTATGGGGCTAAAATTTAGACAATGCATTTGGTACTTTTAAATGGAGTTCAATCCTGAACTCCTCCGGTATCGTATCACCTCACTAAACAGACTGAAATTTGACCTGCTCATATCTCATGCAATTGCGTTTTTTAAGAATTAGAAACAATTTGAAGAATCTCTAAAAAATACCACAACTGCATATTGTATAAATATTCCAAAACATCCTCAAAGCTTTCTTTGCTTATTTGCATGGAATATAGCTGACACCAATAGAATGAACACTACACCAGTTTTATCCCACACGACGTGACATTACTCATGCGTTCCCGAACGCAAGGGTGAAAGTTTTTTTTTGCTGCTAAGCACATTTATTTTTGTCGCGTTGGTGGTAATAAACATTGCTGCCTTGGATTATGCTTCAGTCAATTCACTTAAAATATACACGCATAATTTCTATTTTCTATGCTTCTATATTATAAATCCCTTTTCAAAAAAATACGTAGATACCAAATTTTTTGTTACCTTTTCCAATATATACAAAAATATGAAAGCAATTTTATAAAAAAAAATACTTAGTTTCTGTTTGGATAGTGCACTTGAATTGGACGTGTGTCCAGCTTTTGTAATAAAATATTACAACTTTGCTAATGCACCATGATTGCTTAAAAACAGATTGTATTGACGAAAATTGTGATTTGCTTTGGCGAGTGTAGCACCACGTAATAACAATTAGAATAAAATGAACAGCTTTGGTTATTTTAGTCCTAAATTTCCAATGAGAAATCTGACAGTGGTGAATATTTTGAAACAGGTAAGCTGTCTGCGACAAAATATTTGCTCGTTATAACATAAATTCACAACAACAATGATATAATATTTTAAGTAGAAAACTGGGTTACACAAACGACTAAACTTCAACGTGTTCCATTTTTGAAGGTCACTTTTTTCGTGTAAATACTGAAAACCTGCAGAAAACCACAGCTCTAATTCCATACACAAAAGTACTACTGCTACCAACTTTCATCCCATTGATTCCAAGCTGATTTGATTTTCTTCTTTTCATAAGATATGTAACTCTGCTGCTCTGTGAGTAATGCAACTAGCGTAGGCGATTAGATTATGTATGGGTATAGTGTGTAGGAGTTCTTTTGTGCATCTCATAATATCTATTAATAGTATATTATGAAACAAAGCCACACGTGTAGTATTGTAACTAAATCCGAAACTATGTCTGTACTACATACTGATTTTACCTACGGTCAAACCGCAGTCATGCCACGCGCTGTGATATCAGTATATTAAAAATAGTAAAGTCGAGAGAAAAGTGGAATCACAGCCTTTGTTGGTATTTGTGAAATCAATCCATCAAACATTTTTAGAGTAATTATATTTCCAGATAAGCGGGCGCGTATAAGACTTAATATAGCCTTTGCTTGCTTTAAAGGACAAACTATTGAGTTGAAATTGAAAGTCCAAATAAAAAAGCATTATATTTAATACATATGTTTTTTATTTCCAGAGCAAGATTTTACAAACACCGCAGCAATGAAGTCAGGTTGCTGAAAATAATATTGCTAGATGGCAGGCAGATGCAAGATTCACATTCTTGTTTGTCGTCGTTTCATCATGACACGCACAGAAGGACGTAATCAAGAAACTACGTAATTCATCGGTGCTTTTCACTTTCACGGGAAACGCTGTGTTACATAGTTCGAGCAATTTATTGTTTTGTCATTTCAATAACTTTTAGAGGTCAAGCCGTAGCTTGTTTGTATGCTGATACTTTCTTGATAAGGTTGAAGCTACTGCTTGTAGCAACAAAACTGTTGAAACTAAGTTTTGCAAGTTTTTGTGGTTTCACTAATAAGCTGGTAACAAACAAATCAGTTTCCTACTTAACGCTCAACTATATTATGAAACTATACATAAAGAGTAATATTTGTATTCACAAAAGGCTTAGGGCTAGGTTATGTAACACTTTAAGTGCTGACCTATAAATTACTGCTGTACTTAATACGCAGTAAAGTAGTGTTGCGTTAAGTAATAAGCGCCGCGAAAGTTCTACAAAGTTCAAATCAATATTGTCTGTGGGTACACGAAAATAACTTGAAAATATTTGTATTTCACCGAAGTGCTCCATATATTTTATTTTGTACTCAACACAGAAATAAAAATCAGTATACCTACTTCATAATTGGAGTTATTTTCCGGTCAAGTGCACACATCTTACGGTCATTGCTTTCTTTCTGCACATAACCGTTCAAGCCATTGCAGGATAATAGTTTCAACATCAAAATGCCATTAGAAACACTTGTCGTCTTACCCTTGTCCACACATTTATCTATACTAATACTTCTATTTCTATGACCATTTTTCGCTCCAACGAGCAAAGAACAGAGTGAAAAGTCTTGTACATGTAGTAGCGGGACGTTAATAATAACAACAAAATGGTAGTAGTGATACGGATAGAGGTGCACTTTCTGAAATATGTTGTCCAAGATAGTTTTGTAAGATAATTGATAGTTTTGGCCTGCTTCGCTATACAAAAAGCTGCATCGTGGATAGAGGTTTATGTACGTCAATATCTTCATATTGTTTTGCAACGGCAAAAAGCTTATTAGACCAAATTCAATCTGAATGATACACACTATCACTGTATTGAATACAATCACTGGAAACAGTTCGACCTTTATACGCATGTTTAAAATATTTTGCAAATTGCAATTGCAAACATGAAAGAGGCCGTACCAAAATCCATGTCCTGAAATTAAATCAATTTTTTCCTATATCTATTTCCAAAAACCAAAAACACGAGGAAGTATAACAATACCTAGAACACTTCTAGCCAATTTTTTGCCACTCAAAAATGTGAAAGAAACATGATCCGTTTTTAATCTTCACTGAAGATTGAAACATGGTTTTTGTTTCAGCCAACATGTCAACCCACTCAATTGAGTTCTGTTTCTACCAAACCACAAAGTAAACTAGATTGATAAAACGTGCTCAAGAATAGGGCTATTGGTTGGTACATCAATCTGAGCATAAAGACAAATGATACTGCTATGTGTACAAAGACTATGTGTAAAAATCTGCGGCTTAAAAAAATTTGTAAATGTATAATTCCAGCACAAAATGTTCTTACAGTATGTGGTACTTGCCTTTCATAAAAATAATAGCTATTATATGGATCAAGTTTACTTCAAAGTAATACGGATCAGCATCAGCTTAGTGAGTGTATTGACAAACAGATCAAAGTAAAACGGAGAGAAAGAATAGAACATGCCATTAACGGAAATGATTTCTGGTTTCATCTTCTCAACAGCAACAGCAACCATAGGCAGATTTGCTCTCCGGCAACGAAACCCTTACAATGCTTTGTATTGATTTTAACCTGGCTTGAATGATCAAAGCGAATGGAGTAGAACTTTAGCATTTTCCTAAACAAACCAACTTTATTGAAGAAAGCACACGTGTGTGCATGCTGTTTACACATAAAACTTGAATAGAAACAGAAGTAGCAGTAAATACCCTAATGTCCACATTTAAAGCATTTCATAGATACGAAAACTCTGAGCAAAAGATCTGAGGTCAAACGATTAAACGTAAATGACAAAGAGCGTGTGTCAATTTTGCATTTTTCAGCGATATTGTTGGTGCTGACTCATCTAAAAAAATGATGGCAAATATTCAAACATTGCAAGCACAGAAACCGAATAGATTGGGTAAAAGTTTTGAACGCTTGCGAAACTTTCTTTTTTGTAGCACTTTTTAAAGCATTAAATTTTATTCGCTTTATAAAAGTACGCAACACGAGGATGCAAACGTCGTTTGGGAATATGGGCATGAAATAAAAAGGAGGGAAATAGAGATCAGCAAAAATGAAATTGGGTTGCGTGAAAATTGCACATTTAGAACTCAATATGGTCTATAATTCTGAATTTTTATAATTTGTTTCGTTAAATGGTGTTTGACTCTCCAATAATTCTTTATCTTAATTTATGTTTAGCGTAATTTATTAAAAATTTCCCAACAAAACAAAGATCAATATGTAACAGTAGGATTTTGTCACCTATCTTGGATAGGCTATCTAATTCTGTTTCCGAGACACTGCTGTTGCAAAACCATTGCAAACATTGGTGAATAGCCAGAAAGTATTACTTTTAGGAGTAGGGCTTACAAGAATTACACTTTCGGACTTTTCGTCCGATGGCAAATGTATACATAAGACTATTAATGTATTGATATCAGGTTTCAGTCAAGACCACATGGAAATGAAATTTTGTCAAGTTTTGGTCCCCAGATGCCAAGTTTCCTTAAATTTGCTTCTATGAATTCAATGAATGAAACTGGCCAGAGAAATGGTTTGAAGTGGCGTGAATAAAAAATGTTGCTACTGCTGTTATTTAACTAGCATGCTGCTTTCCTTGTGCCGTTCAGTCTGACTTCGGCTTTGATCTAGAGCAGACTGGCAAGAAAGGAATTCCAGTTTTATCCTCCCGTACGACGTGTACATTTTGTTCTGTCGCGACAAAGCTGCATTGCCATTCTGGATTATTTCATTTTTTGATCTATATAATGATATAAATTATGCAGTTGGGAATTGGAAGCATGCATAAAACTTTTTCGTAATATACTCAACAATGTGGAAAAATACGTTTATATCTGAATTTGGCTCAGCAGCAATTTGTCTAAAAGGCATATAGGATTAACACTTTCGACGTAATTTCTATACGTATATAGTTACACACAAAATATTATAGTTCTACAAATTATAATATAGAATTCAGTGCGGGCTTACTTGATGGGCTGACTTAAAATGTTTCTGATTAAATGTGTGATGGGTGTTCAACAAAATCTGGTAGTCAAATCTATATAGACAACTAACTCAAATTATTTATCTGAATTTTTAACAAAATAAAACGTTAAAGAAGAGACACACATCATCTGTTGTGGGTTATTTCTGCTCCACACAATCAATCACTTCATCTCTATGTTTGACTCCAATTTAATTCAAATTGATTACAAAAAAATTATAACATCCAAAAGTAAAAACGTGCCAAATTTGGTGGCATGCTCCTTCTCTCTATTCTTGCTTAATAAAAGTTTGGTCTTACAAGGTAATTCTGGGAGAAAACTGCGTAGGCGAAATAATAACGATAATTAACGATAGGCTTTGTATCTGTAGTACAATAGAATTTGTTGGATGGGTTCGACTGAATTCCAGCTCTAATTCCATTATTGACTTGTTTCACTCGTAGCATTTTACCAGTGTTATGTTATGAAAACGTATAAACCAAACTGTGTTTTCACCTGTCTACATAATCATGCAGTTTTCTTCATCGTTTTTGTTCACTAAGTGATCTTCAGTTCATAATCATAAATTGTAAAACCAAATAAAAATTTCATTTCTTCTTAAGTGCATTCCATTTTTCAAAAATGCAAAACTTATTTTGCCTTTTTCTACTCACCATTCTAATCATAACTAATCCAGTATATTTGTGCGCCTCAGGATAATGTTAAAAATTAATATGGATCATTTTTTGGAGTTTCAGTGTCGAGGAAACACTAGAAATTTGTTCGTGCATACTAAATATTTTACTACGATTTCAATTACACTCCAGGTTGTAAAAAGCATACTGCACTTGCATGTTACAATTTCAGGAATCTCAAAACATCAAAAAGGGGTTTTCAGGTATGTAGTTCAAGACTTCGTCCAAACTGCTTTGCTGTTGGGGAGTGGAGTGTCAAGTTCAATTAAATGTCCGTACAGCACCATGTGACTTTTGCAAAGACGTACCAAACTGGAAACGGCGTGGAATTTTTTTTATTCTTGTGCACATTTTTTATTTTGTGTTGTAGGTATTAAATGGTCCTCCCTGCAATTTGCTTTATTCCATTTCTTCGGTATAGCATAATTAAAAGTATAAATAAAAATACAATTTTAATGTTTTTTAAAATTCACGGTGACACTTACTGTAAACACTAAGAATTTTAAATATTCATTCATTTATAACGCATTCATTTCATTTATATATAAATATTCAAATTTTAATAATACATTACTCGTAATTCATCTTGAAACCCATTGAAACTCATAAGAAAAAAAGTATAACAATACAACTACAATATTATTGGCAACGGAAACTGAATTACACCGTGGCCTGTTGTGCATTATATACCAACTTTTAAAGGTCAATGTTTTCATGTGAATGTAGAATATATACATGAAACCACAGATTAAAATACATTGTGAAAATAATATGCTATCAAGACTCATCATTTGAGTTGCAAACTGATTTGATTTTGTCTCATTCATAAAATATGTGTTCCCGTTCTGTGAGTAATGCCGCCAACTTAAGCAATCAGATAACGTGTGAGTGTGTGTGCAACATACGAGCGCGGGAGTTCTTTTGTGCAACCATAAAACTCTATTTACAGTATGTTATGCGGCACAGTTCCTGAAATGTTGGATCAAAATATTCCGTATGTTTGTATAACATAGCTAGTTATGCAAAGCGCTGTCATCAAAAATTAATCAAGTTGAGACCAAAGATGAGAGACTTTGCAGGGCTTTGTGCAATTAATTCATTTAAAAATACATAGACACATAATATTTAATAAAGCAGTTGCTTCAAAGGATATGCAGTGTGTAATGAAACAGAAAATAGAAGAGTGTATTATTTAATATATGTAATATCTGTGTCATTTTATTTTCGTAACAAGATATTTGAAAGCAATATTGCTAGATCGCAGTGAGTATCAGATGCGTGCTTGTTATTTTGTCAACAAGCAGATAAACGCGTTGGCAAAAAGTTACGTGGTGCAACCTATATTCGACTTTCACTGGGAACAAGCATGGCCAAGTTTATAAGAATCTTTAAGGGTTGGTATTCAAAAGCGCGTTATGTTCTAGATCTGTCGGCTTAACAAAAACTTAAAGTATTTGTATTTCTCCAAGCTTCTACGTACACTTTATTTTGTACTATAAAAAGAACAAAAATGGGTAAACTACAAATCGGAGTTATTTTCGGTCAAGTGCACGCATCTTATGGTCCTTGGTTCTTTTGTGCAAATAACCTTAAACACCATTACAAGATATTAGCTTCAACAAAAAACGCCATTATAAACTTCATCTTACCCCTTCCAACACATTTTACCTGAGCTCATTACCATTTGCACGCCCGTTTTCAGATCCAAGGAGCAAAGTTTTAGAATTGGCACTGGAAAGCATCCAAGAGGCCGTACCAAATTTTTGTACCCTAAAAGTTCATTAATACCCGTTTCCCAAATTCAATTCTAAAAACAAAAATCTTCAAGAAATATATGCTTAAACATATAAAACACTAAAAACACTCCAGTCCTCAACATTTGTCGTGCGTTTATCATCAGATACACAGTGTAGTTTTTTTGGTTTTGAACTTGGTCTTTGTTTCAGTCAACTTGTCACATGTCAACCCACGCAATTGGGTTGTCTTCACAAGCATCAGAATGTTGAACCGGAACCATATTGATGAAGCATCCTCAAAAAACAAATGGGCTAGTGCGTGACATATCAATTTCTCATTGAAAATAAATGATATAAAAATCTATGTTTAAAAAATTGTAAACGTATTTTTTATTTAAAAAAAACTCTTTCAGTGTTTTAATACTTTGCTTCCATCAAAATAATAGTTACTAGGGATCAAGTACACTTATGGTTTTCCGAATCAGCTTACTCACTAGAAGTATTGACAAGCAGATCAAAGCACAAAAGAAAGCAAGAAAATAGGACACACCTTCAACGGAAATGCTTTCAGGGTTCATCTTCTCAACAGCAATCATAAACAGATTTTCTCTCCGGCAACGAAACCATTACAATAATCCGTATTGATTTTATCCCGGGATGAATGATCAAAGAAAATGGAATACAGCTTCAGCATTTTACCAAACGAAAGCAAGGAGACAAAAAGAAAAGCAGATTGGGTAAAAATTTGTAAAGTCTGCAAAAACGATTCTGTGTAGTACTATGCATTAATATAATTTGCTATAAAGGCGCACACTATAAAAGGATTTAAACCGATTTGCTCATAAAGAGTAAAATAAAAAGAAGAATAGAAATAGATAATGCCAACATTGACATTGGGTTGAGTTAAAATTGCATATTGCGACTTTACATGACTTTGTCTCTTAGTTCTTATAGTTTGATAAATATTTTACAGTGAGTTCATTTATTTCTTTTCAAAAAGTTATTTTCAAATTGGTAATACTTGAAGTTGTGCTTAGAATTATTTGGCCCACGGTATATAGAATTTTTGTATGATTGAGTATATTGAGTTGGGTATTTGCTAGCACACTAATCACTTGCAACGGAACATAAACCAAAGTTGATAAGCTGACTATATTGCTAGATTACAACTTTAATTCTATATGCACAGGTTTTACGCGCTTTCCCCGTACACGCCATCCATTTGGCTTGATTTCTCTAAATATTCTGCGACTTTTTGTAGATAATGCATCCAACGATTTTTCTGCGCTAATTGCTAATTTCTCTATGCGTTTCCTAGTCATTGTCCTAAAAATCTTGCCTGGTAACACAAATTCAGTCAAGGATGAGGAAATAAAAGAAGTAGAAAGACGTGGCTTGAAACAGTATTGCGTGCTACGTTTGAAGCATAACTACCTATTATTTTTTCCTTTGCCGGCTTTTCGTTTTCCACTGGCCAAAAGCAGATGTGGAAAAACAAAACACGTAGTGTTACTGGAATTTAGAAACCTGTGTGCAATATAATATTTCTTGAGAGAGTGGTTCGATGCATTGGTTCATTTAGAAGTTTTCGATTTCTCACTGCAACAAATAAAAACGCAAACTTTGGCAGAAAATGTTCTTGAGCTGAAATCAATTCCTACATATTGACATGCTGACAACAGCGATGCATATAAATTGTCAAAATTTGTGCATAGAATATGATGGTTTTTAAAAGGTTATTTTCGTAGTGCGTGCATATTGCAACAATTAATTGATATATGATTTCTGTGTCAATTTCAGTATTGAAAATTTTCATGATGTTTTTAAAGAAATTAAGTCAACTGGTTTTAATTCTAAATTAGTAACTACTTAGAAAGTAAACTTCATAAATTATTAAATATAAGTTAACAACAGCAAGAAAGCAAAAATTAAATGTGTGCAAATAATACTTAGAAATTTGGTTGGTGGCCTTACAAGTCGATTAATTGAATGGGTGGCTTACTTAGTTGGCACTGTTGATGGATGTGTTGGTATTGGGTCCGTTGTCATTTCGGTAGGTGGGTCGGTTGGTGCATCCGTTGGTGGGTCGGTTGGTGCATCCGTTGGTGCATCCGTTGGTGGGTCGGTTGGTGCATCCGTTGGTGGGTCGGTTGGTGCATCCGTTGGTGGGTCGGTTGGTGCATCCGTTGGTGGGTCGGTTGGTGCATCCGTTGGTGGGTCGGTTGGTGGCACTGTTGGAGGTCCTGTCGTTGGAAATTCTACATTTTTATGACATTTTGTGACAAAATGGAAACCTCTACTATTCCTTTCCAAAATGCTACCAGTTTCAAAAATAATCAAAAATGGTTCGTTGCTTGAAAGAACGGTCATTTCAGTGTCCCAGAAAATTCTAAGGTGACAAACATATCAATATTACTTTATATTATGTAAACTTACGCTAACATAGTTGCGTATAAAAACAATCTGGTACCTGTCTTCAAGCGTCCACAAATTCGAAGAACTTCTATTCAATGCAAAAACATTTAAAGCTATAGCATTATGCACTTGCAAGCAATTTCTAACGTACAAAACGTTCAACTCCTCCATATGACTTGAGGGGATAAACACAAACGTAGATAATTCCCAAGCACCAATCCAATCTGTGGTGAGATCTGGATATCGCAGATATCCAACATTTTCATAAACAATGTAATCCCTTGAGTTTACCGACGGAGTTCTAATAAGCCCATTGTTGTTATTCCCGGCAAACTCCAACGAGAATCCGGTCAAATTTGGTGACTGAAAATTTCCAGTGGTAAAAGTGACAATAATATATGTGCAGTTATGCATCTGCTGTAGCCCGGTAGTAGCACTGTTGTAGCAGAAATATGTTATATATAGATATGGATAAACGTACAATTTTTAAAATGACAACTTACGGTGTTACGTGGGTTAATGGGGACCCAAATGCAGCGCACGACAAGGTGAGTTTAGCTTCACCACTTGGATTTGGGAACCCGAGGTCAAATATTCCAATAAAGTAATCTGTTGTGTTAACTGCCCGCAGAACCCAAACGCATGTTTCATAAGGTGCTAATACTTCGTCGACTTTGTACAAAAGTTGGCCACTTTCGGCTTCAATTGCTCCACTGCATTCTGTTGTTTGAATGAAATCTCGAATTTCGGAAGTTTTTTGATGAAAGTTTGACAGGCTGGGTAAAGGACCTTTAACAAGTTTTCCTTGAGTTTCAACAGAAATGCAACATACCCACAACATTAATAGTATGGGTTGGAGAAAAATAATTAAATTCTTCATTTTAGAATTTTTTATGGAAATTGAGTGACTTCGGCCAACGATGATTTGGAAATGGGCTACCTTCAAGCCAACATTTTGGTTTATGTATGATGTGCTGGATTTATATTTTATCTTAACATTAAAGCGATAAGTCACAACCTCACCTTGTACAAAAAGAGCAACTTGACAGCATTTTAATGTCAGTTGAAATAAAATATCAGAAAATTGTCCGTCATCAGGCGGCTTACTACGTCAGCTCGGGAAGTCCAATATTTTTTCACGTAACTTGATTTAACAAGATTTAAAAATACTTGTGCAAAGCAGTTTGAATATGCCAATATCTTAAATTTGACCTTACGCGTATTATGTTAACGCTATCAAGCAATGTAAATAGAAGTTAGGCTGACTTGTCAATTAATCAGTAAACTTTGATAAATTGACAATTCTTACTATCGTGCCATTCCTGGGATTTAGTTGCCAAGGTTTAAACCCTTTTTTTACATTAATTAATTCCCGGGATTAGAGTTTTATCAGTAAGCCTTACAAAATAACTTAGAACACTGGTCATTGATGTCCTTATTACATCCAAAGAGAACATTTGTTGACCAACTGGACTGTCCAGACAAAATGGATTAATGTGTCAACTTGATAACTTTGAAATATTCCTGTGAAAATATTTAAATGCTAAAGTCAAACATTTTGTCAGGTACAGAGCTGAGTCAGTAAAGTCAAGGAAAATTTAATTAACTTATTTCGCTTTCACAATGTCAAGAGATAAGATATCATCTGTGCACAACTTACTTTTACTTTTAAATGTACAACGGATTACCTGATTAAATACATGACTTATGGCAAAACAGCTTTGACAGCTCAGATTAATAAATATCAGTACTGCAAACAGTCATACTATAAGCCTTTTTTCAAATAAGATAGCATGGAATTATATTCTTGTTCATACTTCATGCATACTAATACAATGGCATTTAAAAATTTCATTTAGAAATATTTCACATGGGAACCCAATTATATTATTTGGAATATAACCCTCAGACTGCGCTATTAGCAAAACAACTTTTATCTTCCACAGTGCCAAAAACAATTGACGTCATTACCAAGAATTTTGAGTAATATAGTAATGTAGTAAAATACGCAAATGTATCAACTGTATTTCAATAATATGTGATTTTGGCAAATGTCCAAAAAAGTACAAACCAACATTGTTTAGAAGAAAGGGGTAATTAACTTTACAATTGACCATTAAATGTTTAATGTTCTTGGTATGTGATATAAAAATCTGATCTGGGTCCGACTATATGAAAGGCTGCACATTTATTTAAAACCACAAGTGAGTTATCGTCATCCTATACGACAGTTTCCAGATGAACATGAGATGTATTCAATCAAAGCCAACAGTATTTTATTTCAATATATTTGATATAATTTATTACCCAATAAATTAAAGGTATGCCATTGTGCCATAGTTAGTGTTACGATTTATCGAATATACTTAGCTTACTGAAGCGACTACACGATTATAAGAATCATTTAGAATATGTTCTAAATTAATATCAAATCTATTTCTGGACTAGCAGAGGTTGTACGATCAAGCCATTTGCAAAGTATATTTCAGTGGTGTCAGTTTTTGTCTTCCCATACATTTGCTGTCTAATTGGAGCTCGAAGAGCTCCAATTTCGCAAAGTACGCTGTTGGCAACAGCAGTACTGTATGAGAAGTTTATGCATTCAGTTGCAAGGTCAAACCCTTTGACCCTAATTCATTTCTTAACTATTGGAAATTTTGAGATGCGTCCAAAAGCAAATCGGCGATTTGGACAATGAGGATGGTCGTGTTTGGATTTGTTTTTCCAAAACGTACCAACGTTAAGTACATCGATTTAAAATTTCTACAAAGCTTATACTTATGGCTTACGTTTATATGCAACTGTTTATAAATCTGTGTATTAATTAATTCTATGCACAATTACAACCTTCTTCTGAGTCTCCGGTTTAAATTTAAATGACTCAAATTTTACATGTGAATTAAGAAAGTAGTTTTGCCTAATCCTGGTGCGCACGTTCCCATACAAGATTTATTTTGTACTTTTGAGGGAATATTATGGGAAGACAATCTGGGTTTTTATCCCCTTTTTCAATATGGTTTAGTGATCGAAACTTAACCTTGATAGGAACCATGCCTCTTCGAATTTTCCGAAAGCAAAAACTCAAATCTTGTAGCATGTGCTTTGTTGCTAATGCATGCAGCGCCAAATTTTTGTCAGCTAATACCCGTTAAATCGTTCCCAAAACAATAATGTACATATTATCATTACCCCGCTGCCAATCAAAGATATAATTTGTAATAAAAATGACCACATCCAGTGATTCAGCAAAAATACAAGCATTTTTACTGTTACATTTATACCATGCCAAAAATTCAAGCTCATGTGCCTCCGATTTGCCATTTTGCTTCTTTCAGAAGACTCCTGAATCGTGCAGTATCCCATTAAAGTCAACTTCCATGATTGAAAAATGTGAAATCTGTACAAAAACACCAAAAGAATTACAAGGCAACCGTAGTACATAAGTTGTGATAGGAATATAGTTGTTCTGTCAATCCACGCTTGTTTGTTTGATCCTAGTTTGCAGAATTTGGACCGTTTTTGAAATCTTAAAAATTCATTTACATAGAGCACAATGGACGATGTGTTCTATCGGTATGCTATTACAGCTATATAATTATGTTAAACATAACGGCAATACAAATATGACTTGATACTAATCATGGCTTATTTGTATGCCATAGGCAGTTTTATCCCAATGCAGCAACTGACTACTTGATATGTTAGACAAACAAGTAATTTTTCGGAATATACCAAAGTAGGTCTCTGTGATGATTTCAAAGATATTTTCCAACATATGTGATTATAAAATTCAAAAACATGCTTAACAGTGGCCGAATTATGCCTGCATGATATATATACATAATGGAACAAGTAAAGGAAAGTAGAACGTCTATATACAAGCCTGTGGTTGCCCTATGCAGGGTGAAATTTATAAACTTTTTTATTCTTAAGCGACAAGCATTATAAGCTAACATTTCCAAACCAACACAATATTTAATTTATACATAATTTTGTCCGATTGATTGTTCTCTCCGAGTGTAAAAATATTTACATGGGCAAATTGGTAGTGTCTCAAGGAAAAATAAACATTTAATACATAAAATACTTGCTTGTTTAGCTTTACTGCTTTAAAATTATGTGTTAAATTGTGAAGTTTATTTTTGAAGCAAGTTTATTATGAAGCGTTTGTTGGCTCTACGTCCGTCCGATGGAGTGATCCATAGGTTTTTTACGCTAGTGTACTACGAACATTTGTTAATGACTTCAATTTTAAGCTTTTATGTAAGAGTAAATTCGTGGTAAACACTGCATGACTTCATCTGCAGTTTTACTTGGTAGTTAGTGTTTTTGCAAATTATAATATATGCGCTGTCCCCCGAGTGTAAAATATTTTTAAAATGTGGAAAATGCTCAAAGTTGTCTATGTTAGGGAAAAATATTTTTACATTATTTTAAGTACTGCCAAAATGCGCTTTTAGATAAATTAAGCTTCAAAAAGTACCTTTAGATAACCTCTTAGCAGAATTAAATTTCTCAATGGGTTGGAAAATACTTGGCATCGTGAAAAATAGACTGCTGACTTCGACACGTGCGTGGGTTGAATACGGTTAGAAATGGCATTTGTATAATCGCAATTCCGAAACAATTCCCGATTCGATTTCTATTTAAAATGTTTAGATAATCAAACATGCGATTGATTGGTAAAATTGCAATTTCTCCTTTATACGAAACTTTTTCGTGAAACGTAAGTACAATCACACCAACAGAAACTGTGAAGTCGTCAAGGATAAAAACTTTGATAACACATTTATAATCAAAAACAGCAAATTTAATTCGGCGACGTCAAGTTTGTGACTTTGAAAACAGCAACATGCAGTGTTGATTCACCACAAAACATACAAAACACACAATATGCAACAAAACCTTCATGTGAATACATCTCGATTATTTCCAATTTGCAATTCGATTTTGTCGATAAAGTGACTACAACCTTTAAATACGGAAACTGTTTCGAAATTTTCCAAAAAAACGTTCAAAAATGGGCTAATTTCGATATATCACGTTTCTTTTCCGATTTTGACCATCACAAAATACGATAGGTCATTTTGTTATGCTGTTATTTACACTACTACGCACTATAACTTAAAAACATCATTTCTTTCTGAACGTTTAGGCGAATAGGTTTAACGCTCCATGGTATGGATAAGAAATTTTCAGTATGCCCCAATAAGGCGTATTATTTACCGATGTTAGTGATTTTATGCTACTTGGGATAACCAACAAGCACAATTAATTACAACGATAAAGTGGTATACAACTTAGCGCAAAAGCGTATGGCAATTTCGGCCATACGACGGAGGTCCAACCAAAAACTTTGGGTATCTATTTCCTACCAAATTGTGCAAAAAGACTCAGTGTGCAAGTTTTAGGCGAAATAATCACGCTGTAAATCATAATTTAGTTTTGAGTTGAATCGGTTCAAATATTTGACAACTCGCTGCCTAAAATACATGTTGCTTTAATTGGATTTGTCAAATTCGCTTGCACTTTTTACTGCCGTGGTTAACAATAACTGCAAATTATTTTTAAACAGGCATACAAAATGAGAAATATAGTTGCCAGTTTTGTGTGTTTCATTGTGCTAACCATCGTTGCAGTGAATTGCTTTTATCACCCTCACGAAGTACCCTCAGTGGAAAATTTGTTGATAAGGGAACTCTCACCTTGGTACAAAAAACACCCAAATACGCAGCCCTTCAACCAACTAAACGAAATTATAACCGCATTAAGTAACAACAGCAGTTTGGTTATAATTTACAATTTCGAAAACGCAAATCTCAAGCCAACGACTCTACCCGTAATAGTTAAGCATCCAAAGCCGTTTCCCTTCATGAGATTTTTTTCAGGACCTTTACGTGGAAAGTTCAAAATCAGTTGGAATGGAGTTAACATAACTGTATGTAAATTGCATTCTCATTACAAGCAGAGATACTGGGGATTTACAGATACGAGGATCCGATCTATTTCAGAAATATTCTAGCAGTGGGTATTTACGCAAAACTAGAGCATTTTAAGCCTTGGTATGGTGTTCTACAGGTCACATTATTTATGCCGGATTATTTTAGAAGCATAAGAGACAACAGCGACCATCTAAGGTTTGCGTATTTTATGATGTCGGAGTATCCTGAAGCTTTAACCAGGACTCCTTTGCTATTTCACATTTTAATAGAAAGGGAAACACAAACTTTTAATTATGTAAACTGGATGCACTCACTTGTAGATTTAGATAGTTAAAAAACTCTGTTTATCAGATGGCCAATCGATTCTTATTCACATGGGATGTATTTGCTTGTAAAATTATCAAACAGTTCCAATCAAGTTTTGGATATAAAGCTTCTACAAGCGTGCACTAAGTGCAAGAACAATTTGCAACTGAAACTTTTGTATAACAGAAATATTCCAGGATATACAATTCAGCAAGTCATGCAACGTTTGCTAAACCTTGCTACGACTTTGCCCTACGATAACATTCATTGGGAAGAAGGTTCCATATTTCAGGGATGGCATATTGCTTACAAGGTTGAACAAGCATTTGCCCAATGTAATTTGCAATCTAGTTTAGCTACCAGGTTCCAAGTTATAAACCAGCAAAAGGACGCCGCTAATCGATTTGCATACACTGTGGCAATGATCCTTCAAGATTTTATGAAAAATTACACATTTAGAAACTACAATTACAAAGGACACCAAGTTTGCGAAAACGGCAAAATTAGGCCAAACGAAAACATTGGTTACCTATTTACGCATCAAGGTTATTCAATTATTACAATCGAAATCATAAAGACAAAAAGGAGCACGTATTTGTAATGGAAGCTAGGGAATTAAGACTTGAGTTTATTAGCTGCGGTCAGAAAGGACTAACGTCGTTTGTGTTTGGAGAGTTGGTTAGCATATTTCAGGCTCCAGTTTGGGTATCCATAGCTGTAGCTTGGATAACACTGGGACTTATTATTGGCAGCTCTAGGTTTCCCTACTCTGACAGAAAGGCTATGAAGACAAGATTCTACAATTTGATTATTTTTGTTAAAATCAGTTTAGAGCAAGGAGACCCCTTTCCACTAGGACGACTTAAGAAAACACCGCTACGTATAATTATCGCGAGCATTTTGCTGAGTGCTATTGTACTGTGCAATGCATATAAAAATATTAATGTATACAATATGATCACACCAAGAAGTCCAGTTCTCTATGAATATTTTGACGACATTTATCGGGATAATTTTACAGTGTACTCTAGAACTGGAAATGTTATATTTAAGTTACTGCACTTTTGGGATATATTTTATACTTATAAGAGAGACGTAATGTATAAGTACTGGCTTAGCGGTCAATATAACTCCAATATATCAAATTCCGGAGTTGCATACAAAATGCGCAACACTCGGGGTTTCCTAGCGGAAACTGAAGTTTTTACGGTACTGGGGAGGGAATGGGGTAGCCCAGTTAGAAATACTTTGCTTAAAGTTGTAACATTTTACAAAGGACACGTAAAATTTGTACAGGACTTTCTTGACACCATGTATGTTTTGGTAGTAGGTAAGTATATACCAGTAAATCTCCGGGACTCAAATATAGATAAATACGGATTTGCCAAGCATATAAAGAAGAGGTTAAAGGAAATTGAAGAAAAAGGGTTTAGAGAGAGCCTGACTACATGTCAAAAAACTGCTGTGATTCTACCACATTTTGCAATACGAGAGTACATGACAGAACTTAGAAGGTCTGGCGTAAGGTATTTGTCGGTTAGTAAGGAAACATATGGTAAAACTACCCTTTATGCGGAAATGTCGGGCTATGTGTCTCCACACCATATTTATAGATTGTCCGTGCTTCAACAATCTGGAATTAAAGAGTGGTGGACAGAGTTGCTTGGAGGAAGAAACATATCAAAATACGTGGAAATATTGCCTCCAACTGCTGCCCGCCTTGGTGGGAATATTATTGTAATATTTGTGTTGTTACTGGGGGGAATTGCTGGGAGCTTAGCTTGTTTTAGCTTTGAGACTAGGCACGTATTTGTTACTGCTTGGAAGAAAATTGTAGTTGTAGTTAAACGAAGTAACCAGCGTTGTAAGATGTGGTGTCTAAAAGTTTGTAAACGTAAGGTTAGGTGCTATGGAAAAATATGGAAACAACAAACGACTATGCCAGGAACCGCAAAAATGTGGAAATCATTTTTTACTTACCGTTGGCATTAGAGTCTCCATTTGAAAAACTAGTATTCGTAAGTACCTGAAGCAGATCCATTAGCTAATTAAACTCACAAAAGCTTTAAAAATATGACATACAATATAAATTAGTTATGTGTCGTGAGAGAATTAGGCGTAAGCTACCAAAAATTAGGAAATAGGTCAAAACTATTTTAAGGACAAAAAGATTTATTCGCGTATAAGTTTCGTAATTTAATTGGAAAATAATAAACAATATAAATAATATAAACAATGTAACAATATAAACAACATAAACAACATAATCAACATAAACAATATAACAATATAACAATATAACAATATAACAATATAACAATATAACAATATAACAATATAACAATATAAACAATACAAACAATACAAACAATACAAACAATACAAACAATACAAACAATACAAACAATACAAACAATACAAACAATACAAACAATACAAACAATACAAACAATATAAATAATATAAACAATATCAATAATATAAACAATCTAAACAGTAAAAAGTTATAAATACACAATAATAAAACATTGGAACAAAAAACCATTCAACATTACCATTCACCGAACAAAATTCTTTTAAAGTTTATCCAATAATTTTCTCTAGTTCCTGTTATAGCATTACAAAATAGTTTTTCTTTTTTTGTATTAAGAAGCTTTGTTCGTCATGGAAAAACAAACCCGAAGCTACTACTGGAATAAAGCTATTGTTCGCTTACACTTTTTCCCTTCCTCACTCTCTTGCCAAATATATTTTAGGCTGAAACAGGCATGCTACGACAGCACAAGCTCTCTAACAAATATTACGTGTTAAAATCATATTGGTTTGCTTCTATTGGTTATGGAACTGCTGATGTTCTTGATTGTGGCTCAGTGTGTTAGTTTGCTTTAACCGGTTTTCTCATTAAATTGGAAGTTACGAAAGTTTGTAAAAAGCGAATTAGTACCTATCAATTTTTAACTCTCTAAACTTATATTCTTAAAAATTTACAGTCAAAACTAGCTCAAAATTTGATCACGTGACGACTACATCAAATATATCAGTAAAAATGTTATCTAAGTTAAACGTATCCATGTGCATTTTGCCTCTACATACGTATATGTGTATATGTATTTATTCAATTTATACTCCTCGCTCGATTTATGACCGCCCTCGAATTATACCCTCCTATGAGAGGAAAAATTTGAAATTTTGGCCCCCTCTCATTTTAGATACAAAAATAAGTAAAAACACTCACTTTTACACTGAGTTTTATGAATATGATAAACTTTGTCAATACGTTTGACGCAATTTTTTATGCAAAAATGCATTGTAGCAAAGCTATAGCTGAATAATCTATTGTAAATTATCATCACAAATAAAAGAGTCTTTCAAAATGTAACATCAAGTTTGAAATTTTGACCCCCCTCGAATTATGCCCTCCTTTGAGTTGTGAAATTTGAGATTTTAGCCGGATCGAAAAAGATTTAGAATTAGAATTTAGCCTTTTAGAAAAATCTAATAAATACGGTAATTCATTTACATCAGCTCACTCAGGATATTTTTGGAAATAATAAAGTACTGCATAGATATAAACAAAATATGTCACTTGATGTAAAACACATTTAAAGAAAGCTTCAACTAGATCCGTTTTAATGAAACCATTTTTGCCAAAATTATACAAACTGTTTAACCCAATAATGTGAGAAGTATTAGTGCGAACACTTTGTGATGAACAAAGCATAAGATGTGCTTATAATTTTTTAAGGTTTTAGGGAAAAAGGCGTTTTTGCAACGCGAATTTATATTAATTATTAGAATCTGATTATCATAACGTCATTCAGATACTATTTTTTATTCTCATCTCATCTGTATACTTTAAAAGGATAATTTTACCAAGTTTCCGAAAATATATTGACCAATTTTGTACAAGTATACTCTTGACCATCATTATCTTTTTAAATAAACACAGTTCTTGTTATTAAGGTTGAAAGCCGACGTTCTGTAGAATTTCATGGTCGAATACAATCTTCGTTATGCTTTTTCATGCACAACTTAAGAAATCGGATACAGATGTTACGGCACACGGGTTTGTGTTTTTATGTAGTTCTGTTCTATACATTCACTGAAATCTGTATTTTGATTTTATTTCATTATGCGTTTGTCTCCTTATAGCGTACTACTTACTTCATGGAGGAAACATATATTAGGACAAACAAGTTTTATAGCACTGTAACTAATTTAGCAAATGTAGTTTTGTCAAATTAATTTTTCAAAGAAAAAGTGATACTGCCCGAGAAAATCGATTCAGTATTTAGCAACTTTATGAATAAAGCAAAAAATATTAAAAACAAATGTCATTGTTTACGGAATGCAGTTTGTCTCTGTTGTTTTTTGAACATATGAAGAAAGTTAGTAAAAAAAATTTGATACGCTCGTGGATGCTTAGACAATTAGAGAAATTGCAATTCGAAAAGAAATACAAAATCACGCATTGCCCGCATTCATACCGTAGCATCGGATTGTGCTTTATTATTGAATGTCAACTTGTTTGTTCTAACAGTTTTTAGTTTTCATTTGAACGTTAAAAAATTGAAAAACTGGTCTCAAAAATATATAAAAATATATAAATTAATCAACTCCAAAAGTTTGAGAGTAGTTGAAAACGCATGGAATATTACACAATTATATTAACATTTTAACAACTGGAAAAATTATATTTATAAATTGTAGAAATTGTAAGCGCCTTTCTAGAAAAGTCTTTGTCGTCACTATATAGGCCAACCATTGTTCAGTTACAATTGACTCACGTAATCTATGTGCTAATTACATAATTTTCATCAGGAGAAAGCATAAGCCAAAAACCTACTCACGTTTGTCTTTGGGACACTACTCTTCCGTTTTGCTAGTTTTGCTCATTTTGCTGCTTTATTATAAACATTTCAAAAATATGATATCAGCCAAAGATGAGCACAGCGCAAAACGAGTGTTGCAGTTGCAATACAAACAACCAGCTTACAGTTTTCCGTCAGTTGGCTTAGTCTGTGTTTTGCCTTGGTGTGGAGCAGACATGCACTGACAACACAAGCTCTCTTATTGAAATTTGAGCGTAGCACACACATTTCCTGCTGGTGCGTGTGTTGCAGCTGTTCCAAGTTTTTTGGCAATGTGGTTTCATGCGTAAGTTCATTTGCTGGGTTTTCAATAACCTGTAGGACACAAAGCAAAAGCAAATAATAGCGGAGAAGTTTCTTCTGATGAAATTGATGCCATCTAATCTAGTTTGTGGTTGCTTGTCAACCGAATGAAAAAAGAGACTAATTAAAATAGTATCTAGGATAGGTTGACAAAGTCTTACCTTTATTGCCTATATATTTGAAAACTGGAAAGTCACGAAAGGGTTTGCTTCATAATTTGGTTCTGTAAAATAATTGGGTTGCCATCATTGCAAATATGCTTCCAAATTTAAAGTTGACTCCCTAAACTTACTCCAGTGTGACCCGTAGAATTTATTTATTATTATCGATTGCAACATTTACATATTTCTTAAAGACACTAGAATGACGCAAAACTGCATCTCTTGAGATGTGTCACAATATTTCAGAATAGTGGATCATGTTTGCATGTTCCTCTGCACTATCTATATTTTCCACGACATCAATCGCAATAAAATTTTTCTGCCCACACAAATGCAAACAAATAATTTCAATGAAGATTCCACACTTCTAAATTGCACAACTCCTACACTGTTGTAAACCTTTTTATTTTTTGAAGAAGCGCCTTCTTACTACAACATGACGTATTCTACATTTTTCAGCATATTAAATTTCTGTGAATATTATACCAGCGTGTTTTTAAAACGTGGGATGGTCATATTTTTTTCCAGGTTTCATTGGGTGCACAGCCTATGCATAAAGTATTCAAATATCAAATTATGCAGATCCAACGATACGGAGTGCAGATTCGTTTTCTCCATGTCATGTGTAAAAACTATTTATAAGATTTGCACACACTTGTTCGTTTTTTCCTATAAGTTCAATATTTCTAAAACTTTCAATAGACGACTGTAAACATAGGTTAAGTATAACAGAATATAGTATGGTAGAATTAGAAAACATACGCACATCCTTCCACACATTTCAAAGAACTTCAGTAAAAGCCTTCAAACGTTTCCAGGTAGAACTTATCTTTATTGAAACTGCTCCGCCTAAAGCGGTAGGGGAGGAAGCTCCTAAACACAATCAAATGACCAGCATCGTTGTCAACACAGCACGACAAGTCATTACTCAACCTTTCTTGAAAAAATGAGGGGAACTTTTTTTCTTGCTGGGGTCGTTCATTTTGTGCCCGTTCTAGTATCATATGTTAAGCTCTGTGATTATACCCAAGTCCGTTCTGTTTTGTACACTTATTTGTCATTTGTAAATCCATGCAATTTATATAATGTACTATGAAATTGTGACTCAAGTTGGCGTACTTTCGAAACAACTTATAAGCTTAAAATTCCATCCAAATTCAACCCAAACATGAAAAAGCAACCATTGCACATAAGTATACAAATAAACCAAATTACTGTATTCCCAAGCATGTTTAACCATATAGAAGTGTTTAGTTTTTAAATTTGGTTAGTTATGCGCGGTTTTAAATGACAAATTCATGTTTTCTTCGTAGGCTACCAAGCTCTGGTGACCGATGACGTCATCAAAACGGGTAGCACTTTAAAACCGCTATATCTCCTGTGTTCCAAACTTTTTTTCAAATTTTCAAAAGCCAAATCAATTAGAACATTATGGAGTACGATTTAGCACTTTCAAATCGACCCGAAAGTGCACCGATTTCAAACCGTTTGAATTCGAAAATCGGTTAATTTTTCGCAAAAAATCGCAATTACTCGCAAGCTTTTTGAGTTTTCCAAAAAATTCTTTTTCTAGAAATTGGAATTTTTTATGGAAATTATTATTATAGTTTTTAAATTATATGAAAATTCAATGTTTTGAAACCCCAATTTAGTTTTGAAATACCCGGGAGGTCAACTTTACCCGGGTATAACTTACACATACTTCAAGTTAGAGGGGTCGAGTGAGGTATCAATCGTCTCCATTTACCAAGCCCTACAACATACTAAAATATTGCATGAGTGAGAGATTCATACATAGGCTCGATAAACTGTGTGGGGGTCTATATAGACCCCCTGGTACTCTACTGACTGTAATGAGGATATCTTAGGCACTAAGCTTTCATGATGCAGTTATTGTGTAAATGAAAAGAGTGCAGTTTCAGATACAAATCATTTGCGTGGACGTTTTTAACTTAAAGCGGCAGCAAACCAAATTGCTGTACACAATAAAAAAACTAGCAGTGGCATCAAAACAGCAATCATCTAAACTTTCATGAAAAAAGGGAATTTCTTGTTGTGACCTTGCTTTTTTCTTAATCATTCGTCTTATTCCCACATCATGTCCCTTCTTTTAAGAAGACAAACTCATTTGTAAATCCAAATAATTTATACGGTTCACATTAAAATATGTTTAGGGACAACAAAAATCATGCAAAATGAACAAATGAAGCACGAAGATGCATATTCCATTCACACTTTTACACTTGGTACGTTAGCATGCACTAAAGATGCTACGCTTACGCTTACGCTTGAACCACAATATACGGGCAACCGTTTCAATGTCATGCTAAGCTGAGGCAATGCAAAAAGTTTCAGGAATATCAGGCATGCATGCCACTAAAATATTCAACTTCAATATTCTCAAACTTATTTGTTTACACCAGCTTACTTTAAAGTTAGCATTTTGAAATATATCGCAATATTTATTACTAGCAAAATGCAAGTGTGCTTCGCCAAACTCATGCAAAATTACTATGCTACCAGAATAATCGTACTAGGATCCGTATCCTTTTCAATGTGCAAGCTGGTGCTTACCTTTTATCAAAATAATGATTAATGTTTCAAGTGTTTTGCTTGTTTGGAAACAAGTACACTTTTTGAAACAAGTATTGACAAGCAGATCAAAGTGGAAACATACAACACAACGGAAATGATTCCAGGTTTCATCACTACAAAAACCATAAGCTGCTTTTCTTCACAACTCTATACTTTCTTCTGTTCTACTTCTTTCGTATTGATTTGGATGTTGATCAAAGGGAATGGTGTAGAATTTCAGCTTCTTTCAAACCACATTTTTGGAGTAAAAGTGGTACCTAGACTGGTAGTTTGGTAGGTGTACATCATAGCGCAATTTACCCAGATTGAACGTTCAAGTTTGAATGAAAAAAGCTTTACAGGTTATTTTGTTGTGTTTGCATTTTCATTGATTTCTCTGCTGATTCCGAAACAAAGTACAACTAGTCTTTCTGTTGAAGTTTTGGGAAGAAAATGAAAATATCAAAAGTTTGCAAACTATTGCTTTTGTTTGGTAGCAATTCCCATAAATTTTTATTAGAAGTGGAGCGCAATAAGAGCAGTTGCCAAAAATTGTTTGCAAAATAGTGAAAAGAACAGACAAGATAATAGTGTACGGTCATTCCCCTATTTTGCAACAACTTTTACTGTTCTAAAGGACATAGACCTAGTACAACTCGAACTAAAGATTGATTTCCGTCTGCCCCACGTGCTAATTTTTGCAGTTTATGTTATTTAAATGTAAATTAAGTTATTTCTAAGCACAGTATTTAGTCTGTTGTCCATTCATGAAGTTATCTGAAGATAAAAAACATTTACAACTATAGGTTCATAATTACATATAAAATTTACTTTTCACTTCCTTTGACTTGACACAAGAAAATAGCTAATTATTATAGTCATGGCTATATTTTCAAACGTATTCTTTTCTACTGGTAATAACTTTACGTAGCTTTAAAACGTCTCAGAATAGGGGTGACAAAAATACGCTTGGAAAACTTTATGTCTCAATAATTGAATCCATTAACGACAATATTTATTTAAAGGTTAACCTGAAAAGGCATCTTATTGAACATTTTGTCAACACCAATTTTTAAACATTTCCATACATATACATAAAGTACACAAAGGAAATATACAAATGATGCACAGACTCCAAAACGCGTAATGAAATATTTGGTGAAAGGTAAATACCCGAAACCAAAACGTATTACAAAGTAGTTACTTTGTTTTCTTTAGCCAGGAAACCTTTTTTGGTTTGGAACAGGACTGGAGCTTTTGCAAGAATATAACCATAAGTAACCTACAAGGTTTTCCTTTTCCTCGCCTAGTCCCTTTTCTGCTTTGGTCTGCAGTAGACATGCCAGGCCAACACAAGCTCTAAAACAGAAATCCTCTGCGGTACACGGTTTTGGGTGCTTGTGCACTGCTGCTGCTGATGTTTTGAATTTGGTTTGGTGTGTTTGTTTGCTTTCACTGGTAAATTGTGACTGTAGTAATTACAGAGTGTAAATGGTCAAGTAATATTTTTTTAAATTTGAACCCATTCAATTTCATCACGTACTTCATTGTCGGAAATAGTGAAGATAATATAAAAACTAAATTAAAATCAAATTTGGAATTAAAACTAATTGTAAGTTCAATAGTTTACATCATTTTGGTATATTTGTCAAGTTTCTACAGATAAATGAATAAAATAAGGCAATCAGTAAGTATTCGTGTCAGCATACTGCGATGGATGCATGCAGAATGTGTGATGCAAAAAATATTTTCTTAGATATTCAGTTAGTGTTTAGCCTGCACACAAAATGTACCCGCTCAGGATCTAACATTACAGCATCGTATAACATTGCGTTAAAAATTTAAATTAATTTTCTCAGAGATTTATGCGATTTTATTCAATGTTTCATTCCAAGTGAAATCAGTAGAGCTCTTCAGGTGAAACTAATCGTCATTGATATTGCTCGACCTGCAGCGATGTAGATGCAAGTTGCTGAGCCCAACAAAAATTACCAGCGCTGGTGTCATCACAGCACGACATCTCATTACTCAAGTTTTCCTGAGAAAACAAAGTTTTTTTTCTTTCAAGGTTCACTCTTTATATGTGCTTAGTGGGATTATCTGTTAATCTTATAGATTATACCAAGTCCATTTAGTTTTGTACCTTTATTTGTCATTTGTAAAGCCAAACAATTTGTACAATGTTCCGTCTTTCTTATCCAAATGCGCACGATTTGTAAATATAATTGTGCAAATGTAGATAAAAAATGGCACATATACAAATTGAACAAAGTTGAAAACGCATGCTTTATTCGTTTGGCTGAAGGCTGTGGAAAAGTTCATCTTTCTTTCATTTCAGCCGCATATGTAAGACCTCGTGCCATAAAGTTTCATGTTTATGTTCTAGGATAATCAGTGTTTACAGAACTAATGAAATCCTAGAAAAGTATAACGTACGGGTTTTTATTCTGTATGCAGTTTACTCTGTGCTTTCATTGTTTGCATTGTGCAGTTGCATCATTTTCTTTTGTGCGTTTGTCGTTGTATGTCTTATGGGGGCTAAAAGTTAAACTGGAAGGAATATATATAATCGTAAATTTTCTGCTGTGCAGTTTATTTAGGCATCTGTGCTTAGCATAAAGTATGTTGTTAAGAAAGCAATATGCCAAAATAAATGGTAAAACGAGAGCTCACTAACGGACAGACATTTCTTGTAAGCTTGGTACTACAGACGTAGACTTTTTCCAAATGTGAAATCGTTGCACTACAATTCATAAGAGAAACTCGGACATGGAAATTATTTTGCGACTCGGCGACGGCGTCGCCGGGATTTTTTGCCCGAAATCCCGAGTTTTGTTTGCAAACTCGGGATTTTAAAAATTTTAGGTACCATTTTAACGATGAAAATTTTTTGCGTTTTTTCAAAACTCGGGATTTTTAGGATAAACTCGGGATTTTTAGGCTAAACTCGGGATTTTTAGGCTAAACTCGGGATTTTTAAGGCTAAACTCGAGATTTTTAAGGCTAAACTCGGGATTTTTAAGGCTAAACTCGGGATTTTTAAGGCTAAACTCGGGATTTTTAAGGCTAAACTCGAGATTTTAAAAAGAAAACTCGGGATTTTAAAAAGAAAACTCGGGATTTTAAAAAGAAAACTCGGGATTTTAAAAAGAAAACTCGGGATTTTAAAAAGAAAACTCGGGATTTTAAAAAGAAAACTCGGGATTTTAAAAAGAAAACTCGGGATTTTAAAAAGAAAACTCGGGATTTTTAAGGGAAACTCTGGATTTTTAAGGGAAACTCTGGATTTTTAAGGGAAACTCGGGATTTTTAAGGGAAAACTCGGGATTTTTTTCGAAAACTCGGGTTTTTTTTAGAAACTCGGGTTGTCCGAGATTGCGTCGCTGACTAATTTAAAAGAATTTCCACGTCCGAGAGAAACTGCGATGATGACAATGCATAGGTGGAAATATGGACACCTCAGCCAAATAATACTATTTCACGTTTACGCAAACTGCCAAGAAACTTGATGCTTCTTAGCTTTTTGTGTAAACATACCATGTCCGGTTACATTGGGTATGTTTATGTTTCAGCTTTTTAATTTGGAACTACATTGCAATTATTATGGATTGTGTTTCAATAGGTTTTGTTCGATGTATTTTTAATGTTGTTTATGAGCTACTTTTTATTACATTAATAAATTTGGGAACGGGAATTGTATCAACCCGTTAGCCATTTTGTAAACAAGAAAGTTGTTTACATTACCTAATAACTTATATAATAAAGATGAGCCAATTTCAATCAGGTAGACATAATTTAATTAGAAAAGTCATCCACCCTCCCTGTAGAAGTTCGTACGAATCCAACATGAGTTAGGCCATGCAAATAATGTACTCCAGGGAATCTTGGAAAAGCCATCAAAAGATACCCTAGGTACAAAGGATGGGTACGCTCACCCAGTTTTTTATTACTTGAGTGCATGCAACAGAGAATTTAGAGATGATGATTACATTACCAAGAATCCAGAATGCTGTGAAAAGGTCTTAGTGTATTGTACATTTTGAAAATAAATAATTAAAGTAAAATGCTTCCTAGTAAATGCAAACCGGTATAAAATTTAGTAGTTTCAAACTGAATCATTGACTTTGCTTGAATATTGTCCAAATTAGGGTATCCAACATAATGAGTATTTTTGTAAAAGATCAACTAAAAGTCCGCAATACTTTCTATGATGGTCTTCATTCACTGTGTACTCCTAAATTTAAGCATCAAAGTTCTTTTCCCGCAATATTTACTTATCAATTACATCACAATACAAACAATTTGTACCAAGTTCAAATTCTCATGAACATTTCTCTCCAATAAGATTTCTTTAAAAAAAGTCTTTTCATAAACCTTACATCTTCCGAAATGTGGCTTCGTTACGCAGCAAAATTCAAGCTAGCTACTCCTTTTCATAAAAAAGCTGCTACGTGTGTTGCGAAACTATGTAAAACGTGGATGTTGGGTACAAGAAATTTGTGTAAACTTTTTCTAGTAGCCGAGAAATAACAGTGGATGCGTGTAAGGTAGGGAAAATAAATACGCACCTTTCTACCAAATTTCTTATTGGAAGCCTCAGACAAGATTTTTTGATACAACTTATTTTAAGTGACAATGCTAAGCCTGAAGCGGTGGGGAGCGGATTCCTGAACCCAATAGGATGACCACCATTTTGTCCTGTCAACAAAGCAAGCCTGCAGCAAACATCAAAGCTTTCTCTAAAATGGGGATTTCTTGCTCATTCTTAATCTCTGGGATTACGTACTTTTGGCAAACGCATAATATGACATTTTTGTGGATCCAACTCTTATGATAACTTAGATAATGAAAATTTCAACTTCAATGAGTTTCAACTTCTGCTAAAAATTATTGAATTTTTAATATACATAATACGAAATATGGGTTTCTACAATTAACGCAAAGCTCTCTATGCTATGTTTAGCCGTAGGCCAAAAATAGGAATATAATTTTTCTTAAGGATTCCGAAAAAAATGCAATTGTGCTGTATAAATCCAAATTAGAGCCAGAGAGGGTTTTAATATGAAATTGCAATATGATAGCACATATTACCAGTGAAAGTGAAGACAGCTTATTATGGTTTTGATTTTTCCGGAAACTTGATCTTGTAAGACGTCTCTATACCACACCAGAACGCATTTTGTATAATGTGTAGTGGTATTTTTGGAAACATTTTCAGATCGATGTATTGTTATTAGAGGAATATTAATTTTCATAATGTTATGTAATCTTGTATGTATTGTTGTTTATTAAATTAATAAATTGAACCACCTGAATAACTTATTAGCCCCTGAAAGGTTTCAGAAACAAACAAGTTGTTTACTTATCCAAATACAGACTAATAGATTAGTAACGAGAAATAGGTAGGTAGATAATCTAATTAGAAAAGTTATCCAATTTCTCCATAGTTCATGAACTTTAGACATAGCAAATGGCATGCAAATCGTGTACTCAAGGGAATCTTGGAAAAGTCAGAGAGCCAATTGCATTGCACATTGGAGAAATGGGTAGACCCACCCAACTATTCTATTATCTAAAAACATGCAACACAGCACGTGGAACATTTAGTTGCATAAATCATAAGGAATCCATAACATTGAAGGTGGTCCATTGTTCAGCATTCCAAGAACAAAAGTAATTAAGTAAAACCTTTCAAGGAGATTACGCAGGTAGAAAAAACAGCAGACAATGTTTCGAATAATGTATTAGAAAATCTGTAAACATAAATAAAAAAGTTGGAGAAAACTGATAAAATTTTGCAAAAAGAAACCTATCTTAGTAAACAAAACCTTCCAGCCTTTGGAAAATGACTGTTACCGAATAATAAATTGCCGTATCGATTTCTTTCACACAGTTTGGTAGCATTTGAAGTGCAGCAATTTTATAATCTTGTGCTGCCCATGAAATTAGTTGAATGATTTTGCTTCAAAATTCCATGGTACGTAGCAAAACTGCGTATAGATTGCATTAACAACATGGAAAGGGACGAACTTTACCCAACACTGAATTCGTTTTCAATAAAAATCAAACCTCCCATTTATCCATTTCTTGTCACGCGTGAAACCAGATTCAAGTATTATTGTGTCAGTGGGCAACTGAACTCTGTTTTGCTCGAATATCCCTTCTGCTCATTTTTGCTGTCTTCCCATTTTTTCACTTGAACTACATCTAAAACAGCAGTCATTTTAATGCAAACCGAAAGTGAAGCTCCGTGCTGGAATTAATATGTAAATTCCAATACTCAAGTACATATAGTCCATGCCACTAAAATGTGGAAACATTTCATAAATCTTAAACCAATCTGATTTCGTGTGCCAGTAATTTTGCTATTTAGATTGCAAGCTACTAGTGCTTTTCTTCCCTCAAAATGTAATGACTAATGTTTCAAGTGTTTTGCAAGTTTTGCTTGTTTGGGATCAAGTACTCTTCTGGGCATTACATATCAACATGCTTCAAGTATTGACAACCAACAAGATCAAAGTGGAAACAGGATGCAGCGTACTATCAACGGAAATCATTCTAGGTTTCATCACTACAAACACCATTTTCTCAATTCCCTGTTTTCTCTTGTTGTGCTTCTTTTGTATTGATTTTGCTGTTGGGTGAGTGATCAAAGAAAATTGTGCACAGTTTCAGCATTTTCTGAACGCAAAGTTTTTCTCAAATAAGAGAATAAAGCAGTACACTTATTGTGTAGGTAAATAGTTTGGTAGGAGTACTCAATGGCGCAATGTACTGAGATTTAACGTTGGAATTTGAATGACAATGGATTCATAGGTTTTATATTGTACTTACATTTTCATCGATTCCTTACTTTTCTTGCTTACTCAAATACACCTTTGTCTGGCCTAATACTTTGCGTGTTTTAGTATTGAGAAGAAAATGGAAATATAGAAAGTTTGCAAACTATTTTCTTTGTGCAATAGCAATTCCCATAAATTTTTATTTAGAAAGTAGAACACAACAAGAACAGTTGCCAAAAGTTGTTTTGCAAAATAGAAGTAAAAATGGACAGGAAGAGCACATTTTCTTTACTTTTTGTTTTGCTTGTATACTGTGAACAAAAGTCTTCATTTTTTTTACTTTCGAAAGGTGTCTGGTAGAGGTCGACTTTGGACTGGACCTTTTAATAAACTAGCTAATATACGAAGTTAGTCTTGTACGTTTCCCTCGTTTCTACTTTATTTTTAAAAAAACTTTCTCCAGAAGCTAGAACATAGACTAAAGCAATATAATTTTCGCTTACTTATAAATTTGTTTCCAGAAAATTTGCATTGTGAAAACCATAAGATGGTCAGCAGAAGTATAAAATGTAGCACTCACAAAGTTTGACATGCCGGTTAAAGAGGTTATGCGGTGCAGGAGTTACATTTGTAGTGTCAAACTTGTTTTCCGCACAGTTTGATATTTAACAATTTTCTTAATGTCACATCTTTCTCAGAAACCTTGTCAAGCCGAAATAAACAACGCTGAGTGACAAGTGAAAGTTTATATGGTTTCACCGCGAATTGCGAGAAAATGGTGCTCATGTAAAACAAAGTTTATTGAAAATAAAGTTTCAATGTTTGAGGTCAGAAGGCCCTTTTAATAGCAACTTTACTTTCAAATACACGCTTTTCGTATTATAGCTTGACAGGATTAGAAGTAAATACAGAAGTAATAAGACCGCATGAATTTTTTATAATAATGCTATACAACAAAATCAGCAGCTTTACGAATCATCACTGATGATATTTGTATGAAGTTCAAAGTGCAATCTGCTTATGGTTCAATGTTACGCAGCAAAGTGGTTTGCAAAATGATTTAGTAAACATGAAATGGGACGGACCTTTTCTTCTCGTGAATCCATTCTAAATCAAAATCAAATACTTTTTTTGTAATTTCAAACCAACCCTGAAATCTTGAAATGTGAAGCTGGTGTCATGCATATTGTGTTAAGGCTACTTTACCAATTTATGTTATAACTGATCGAGTAACTTGTTGTATAATATTTATTTATTTGCAATGACAAGTGTACTCCACCATATTGTAGTTGGTGCTTATTTTCCATCAAATTATTAGCCAATACACACAAGTACAAGTTTTGCTTTTGTACAAGATCAAGTATCCCAGGTAGCAAGTAATATCCATGCGACATACTCATGTATGTCTTGTGATGGACTTAATAGACATCCATTACAAGATATTAATAAGACGTTTATACGACGTCGGTTTGGGACTTCCGGAAAGTCCAACAAACTAACGTCAAATAATGTCCACTGGACATCCTGGCATTGTCATTTATGGTTTGTCATTGAGATGGCGGGCTAAGTAAACTATGAATGCAGTAATTGCAATTCAAATGGTTCAAAGTCAGATGTTCAGATCAGTGTCATTATTTGTAGCATATTTTTCTTCGTCATGTCTTCCAAAACTAGGTACAGAAAACGAATTATTAGTCAACGTCGCTGTCAGCAATTAGCTAAGGAAGAAGTTATAAGTTTTATTGATTCTGTAAAATCAAGTCACACAAACAACAGTTTCCAACCTCATGTGACACCAAGTGCGGCAGTTCCAGAAGACAGTGACTTGTCGGACGAGCAGCAATTTGAGCCATATCCCCAAGACCTTTTGACTCAGGATTTTGAAAACTTGTCTGAACCTGAATATTACTCAAGCAGTGACAGCAGTAGTGATTCAGAAGCCTGTGATTTTCTACAAGAACTCAAAGTGTGGGCACTTAACAATGCAATTAACCATTCTCAATTATCATCCCTATTAAAAGTACTAAAAAAGCACGACTGCTTTGAGAGTATTCCTGCAGATAGCAGAACTCTGTTGAGAAGTGAAATTGAGGTAGAATATCATCAAATTAGTCCAGGAAAATATGCACATTTTCCGTTAATAAAAGCAGTAGAATATTTTATACAGGATGGTAGAAGACATTTGTCTTTGCAAGTGGGAATTGATGGTTTACCATTGTTTAAAAGTAGCTGCATTCAATTTTGGCCGATTTTAGGTTATTTTGTCGAGGCGTCCACTAGGCCATTTGTATTAGGGATTTTTTGTGGTGACAAAAAACCACGGGACGTCAACGACTACTTACGTCCATTTATTAATGACTTTTTAGACACACGTGATAGACTAAAAGCTAATGGTGTAACATTAGAAATTCATAGTTTTATCTGTGATGCCCCAGCCAAAGCATACATAAAATGTGTCAAGGGTCACGCGGGGTACTATTGTTGCGATAAATGTGAGGTAGAAGGAACTTACTTAGAAATTCCGCAAAAACAAGGCAAGGCCAAGGCTAAAAATAGTATTGTTTATCTTGACACCAAAGCCAGACTTCGAGATAATCTGTCATTTAGACAAAAAAGGAACGATGAACACCATAGAGGAATATCCCCACTGGAAGCTATTCCTGATCTAGATATGATTCGATGTTTTCCACAAGATTATATGCATCTAATTTGTCTCGGTGTTACAAGAAAACTGTTACAGCTGTGGATAAAAGGCAAACCTGGGGCACATAAACTAAGTTATTTTCAAATTCAAAAGATTTCAGATCTCTTAATTAGTTTTATTCCCCAAACAGTGTGTGAGTTTCAGCGCAAGCCACGGGGACTTTCAGAACTTGATAGGTGGAAGGCAGTTGAGTTCAGACAACTTTTACTGTACAGTGGTTCAAAAGTACTCGAAGGGAATATTAATTCCGAATCTTACAAGCTGTTTAAGTGTTTTTCTGTAGCAGTATTTATTCTTTGTTCAAAAAACTGTATTAAATATAATACATATGCTAACAGTTTATTAGAGTACGTGGTAGAGTCTGCAAGAACACTATATGGAGACCAATTCCTTAGTTTTAATGTTCACGGTTTGCTTCACATAGCAAAAGACGTTGCTTCGCTTGGACCTCTGGATAGTTTTAGTGCGTTCAGATTCGAAAACGAGTTAGGAAAACTAAAAAAATTAGTAAGAACACCAAATAGGCCTTTAGAACAAGTAGTACGACGAATTGGCGAAAGGAACGATAATTTTGAGAAACAAAAACCACATGAATATCAACTATTCAAAGAACACAGCAGAGGCCCAGTTCCACTGTCTTTTATTGGAAATCAATACAAAAAGTTGTGTTTTAAAAATTCTGTTATTTTTGCCAGCTCAGGTGTGTTCCCTGCTAATTCATTTTGTTTAACAAATACTAATGAACTAATTCTGGTGGAAAATATTTTGTGTACTTGCGATAATACTGTGGTGCTATATGGACCTGTCTACACGCAAAAGGAGTCAGCTTTTACGGAACCTTGTGACTCCAGTATATTAAACATTTTCAAGTTCAAGTGCCCATTTCAGGAAAAGAGAGTTGTGCCTTTGTCCGCGGTCAGTCACAAGTGTCAAGTGTATCAAATAGGCCAGGAACTCACCGCTATACCTTTGCTACATTGCTGTTAAAATGTGGGTGGTGGCCGAGGTTATCGACGAAAATGGAAAGTGCTCAGTGTTGGTTCCACACAGCTGGCTGACTGATGACCAATCAAGATGCGTTTGGCCACCAGGAAGGAATTGGGAATCTTTGGCAAAGAACAATGTTTCTCCAGCGTCTAACTGGACTACAAGTTATCCCGCAAAGATCCTGCGAGTCTATGGTAGTGTATATTTTCTGGATTACGCAATGAAGTTCATTGAATGAACAGCTTTTAAGATATATTTATATTGTAATGCAGATAACTACTTGAAGGCCCGAGTTGGATGGAAGAAATCGGAGGATCAGTCGGAGTTAAGTAGCTCTGAAACGGACGGAGAATCTCGGATTTCAAAACGGAAAGGCCGGAGGCAATCTGTTTACGTTGACGGCGGGGACTGTTCATCTGAAGAGGAGACGACTATTGTAGATAAGACAAAAATCACAGCAAGAAAAGGTGTCTCCCTTCCAAGTCCTCCAAGCATAAGCATTGACAATGAAGGTAATCAATGGATACACTAGATTTGTCGATATGACTAAAAAACTTGTTTTTAAGACTGTTTTTATTCAGTTTCAGGGGTAATCACGGTGGAAAGCTCTGAAATCGCCGAATTAGCAGACTCAGTTACGAACCTTGAGAATACCTTAGTCGGCACTCCAAAGTTAGTGTTGGCTACTGCTGGATCATCGAATTCCCGTGTAGCAGCTGGATCATCTGGTACTGATTGTAACCGTCTTGTTTTTTTTAAATTTGTTGTTTACTAAAACATTGGTCTTTAGTCATCTTACAGGAGAGCCCCTCGACTTTCATAACACCGAATAGAATCAGGATAACCTCACCAAAGGGAAGCACTGAAAGATCTTTAGGTAAATGCACTTTTTCTTTTTCCCATGTCATGAACCTATTCAACTGACTAATTCGAATGACTAAATCTGCATTTTAGAAGCCGAGCTGCTGATCAAAATTGCAGCTGACGTGGCCCACATTAAGCAATCACTTCATAACTTGGAGTCCAGGATGTCATCGCTGGAGGATGAGGTGCGAGGGCTTCAAACTGGGGGAGTCGGTGTGCCAGAAAAGCCCAAAGTTCTTGTGGCTCCTTTCAAGACAGATGGAGAATTTGAAATATTTGATGCAGGGTTGGTGGGGGACCGTGAGAAAGCGTTGGTAGGTTCACAAATCAGAAATTGAAATCCAAAAATTACAAATTTATCCTCAATTTGTTTTTAATTGTCATTTTCAACAGATATCCGAAATGGCTGGTTGCGGAGGAAACTCCACCTCGGATTTTACCTGCCGGATTTTACGTAGGCTCTTATCTGACGAGGTTGCAAAAGGGTACAGCCTTCTGGGTCGGAAAGGCAACAAAAATTTCTCAGCAACAAAAACTTGGGAACTTATTAAGGGTAAAGTAAAGATTTGTTAGCATTTTACTTGCTTTTGTATTACAAACTAAGTCATTTATTTTCGGATTGCACAGCTGCAATTTTATCATCAAAGACTGTAAAGGCTACTGAACTGGAAATTGAAACGGCAACAAGGGACTGGCTCCGACATGCAGGAGATAGGATCAAGAACCGGAAGTCGAAGCCTGCACAACTATCTGGATAATTTATTTTCTTCCCGATTAATGTCAAAAATTCTGTCTATCCAATTATGTATTCATAATTAATTTGAAATTCAAATAAATTATTGTTGAGCTGTAAAATAACAGAGCTGTATCAACAAAAATATTATTCAATCAGCTGATTTGTCTGCTTGTGTCAAGTCCCAGCCATGTCATATAAATGTCATTCGCCGACGTTTATCGATAAAGATGGACATCGTATGGATGTTAAGGAGATCATGATATTGGTTATGCTATGGACATAAATCTGCGAAATCTGACCATGCACCAGACATCTCCTGGATGTCAAATGACATAAAATGTCGTAATGTGGGTGTCAATGCGACTTCAGATAGTCCATGACAATACATCTATGGGATGCGCTATGGATGATTTTTTGCTACCTGGGATACTTTGAGGGTATTTTGGATCATCATACTTCACGCACCGACAATCGGCTCAAACAAGAAACAGGATTCAACATACTATCACTGATGAAAATTGTTCTTTGTTTGATCATTGCAAATACCATAAGCCGATTTTCTCCCTTATCCTACTTTCTAGTTTGTTACTCTCCTTTTTGTATTGATTTTGTTTTTGGATTATAGATCAAAGAGAATGAAGTACAATTTCATCATTTTCAAAAACAATTCCAAACAAACCATTTTACAGCAGTAGGTCGTACATTGGAAGATGTGTAATAGATTGCTTCAATAGAACGTTAAAACTTGAATGATAATGTGTTGAGCCAGTTTCTCTGCCAGGCGTGGATTTTCAATGAAGATTTTCCATTGCTTTTCTTTTGTTCTACATGCTTATTTACACACAACATCAGAATCAGGTGGATGCTTGCTTGCATTTATTGCTCAACGAAAAACTAAAATGTCGAAACTTTGCAAAACTTTCTTTTCGCTTGGTAGCATTTCACATAGTTTTTATTCCAAAGTAGGACGCAACAAACATACAGAGAATTTCTCTAAGAGAAAAGAATTTTGCTAAATATGGAGAGGTACAAAAGCACGCAAAAGAAACAATATTGAAAAATTGTGGGTTCATGCACATTTCTGACACATGAAGAGAAACATTTTCATTGGGTATAGTTTAGTAAGCTTTGTTTTGTTATTGTCACATTGTTCTCTATCATACGGTGCTGTTCTAAAATTAAAATAAGTTGAAACAAGCATAACATTTATTTAGGTGGGACGAGTTTATAAATAGCTTCATACATATTAAGCAAGCTTACAAATATATTTAAACACTCGTATAAGTGAAATCGATATATTCCATTGTTGTTATATCTATTTTGGTTACACGTGCACAAACAAACTCAGATTGAGTGAGGACTAGACAGATTGTCTACTGCGGCAGAAGTGAAATGTGGTTCCGCTTACTTCACTACGACTCAGTAAATACAAATGTTTAGTATGTGGGAAAAAGGTTCAAAAAAATTAATTATAGATTTTAAATGAATCTAAATAAAAAATGGGGTTTGTTAAACAAGTCATGTAGGTTATAATTGCAAATGTCTTGTTCTAACTTAACTTCTTGAAACACAAGTATTCCTTTGCTGTTTTGATTTGTAATTTTTCGTTCCAAAAACCGAATACTAATATCAGCATGAATGGTTCATTTAAGTGAGCGTTCGCAGAACTAACTTTTGGTTGTATAATTTCTGCCAAAATTAAGCAAAAATGTACATAAAATGAAACACTTGCTTTATAGTTCAATATATTTACATGCGTCTAAATTTTTTATTTCCTCGATATTCCGCCCACATATTGTGTGGTTTATCACTCATCTATACTAAATACATGAAGCTGACATAGTACATAGTTTATAGGTATAGTCTTGTAAACAAGGGATATAAGTAGAATAATCATCTTTTCCAAGCAACCGGATGAAAATATAATTATGTGTATTAATCAATAACGCATAAATAGATCATAAAAGGTTGATCTAAAAATACTTATTTCAGTGCATATTCGTGAAACCTGGGCTTTTGCAACATTTATATTTCAAGTACAGGAAACAGTGATCCAGAAAAATGATTACAGAACTTGTAAATATCCAACGGATATTGTTATGATAATGAAAATTTGGAAAACTCTAAGCAACAAGTGTTGATTTAGTCAGCCAACTATTCACGTTTTCTATTGAGTATTTTGGAGATTAAAATATTTTTACACACTCATAGTTTTTCACATAATATGCAGTAAGCGCATTCAAGTACATTTTCCTGGAGGATCCACGAAGAATCCTACTTGAAGTTTGCTACTGCGAAGTTTGCTACTCAATGTTTGCTACCTGCGAATTTTCCTACCTACGAAGTTTACTACTCGCGAAGTTTACTACCCGCGATGTTTACTACTCGCGAAGTTTGCTATCTACGAAGTTTACTACTCCACGAAAAATGCTACTTAATTGTTTTATTAACACTAAGATGATGTAGTAAGACGTAAATAGTAAGACAAAATATGAAGGTAAGTAATTACAAGCATAGCTTTGATTTATTATATGGCATATAGATGTAGTATATGCATAAAATTGTCGTTACGTTAGGTCAGATATAAGTACATAAGCTCCATCGTAACTTTGTCATTCAAGGTTCAGAGGTTTGTTAACAGAAACAACAATGAAAGTATTGTAAGTTTACTATCCACGGTAGGGTTTGTAAATGGAGTTTAAAAAGACAATGCTTAGTTTACTTTTTCAAATATATTAAAATTAATGTGTATAGTTAGTATTATTTGTAATTTTCAAATACGATTTAAGAAAATAACAAATAATACTTTGTAAGTTTTTGTGTATACAAAACTTACTATAAACATGGAATTAATTAGCTTGTGCATTATTTTTTGTGTAAGACAAATTTAGCATGTAAATTTAGTACGTCTCAAGGGACAACCAAGCTGTAAATCATGAATTCGCTGAGATTGCTACTGAAGTTCTCATTATTAAAAAAGATGCAAATAAAAAGTTAAAGTTTTTAAACGTTTCATTAACCGATCACTCGACTCTGTGCATATAGTAAACGAGCTAATAATCGACTTACCTTCTAATTTCATCTTATTACTTACGTCTTACTTTATTATCTTAGTGATGATAAAAAATTAAGTAGCATTTTTCGTGGAGTAGTAAACTTCGTAGATAGCAAACTTCGCGAGTAATAAATATCGCGGGTAGTAAAGTTCGCGAGTAGCAAACTTCGTAGGTAGGAAAGTTCGCAGGTAGCAAACATTGAGTAGCAAACTTCGCAGTAGCAAACTTCAAGTAGGAATCTGCGTGCTTCCTTTCCTGGAAATGAGGTGCAAAAATGTTGTGTAGCGTTAATAGTGCAAAGTCCTATAAAGTTTGGTCTTTACTCACATGCATTTTGCATTACGAGCAGTACACTGAAAAATCTACTAGTGCTTGGTTGTGGCCGTATCAAAAACTCTGGATTGCGGTCGATTTTAACAGGTAAGTTAAAATCACATCAGTTCGTACTTTTGCTTATAGTAAAGCCTTGAAAATTTGTGGAAGTTCAAAATCAGACGGCTAACCGATTGGGAACTTAATCAGTTTCCATATCAAAGCCACGGCACGTGCCATTTTGCCGCCGCTGGGCAGATACCAAAAAGGCAGTTTATAATGAAAATCTTTGGTATCGTAACGGCTTTGTCGGCTCATCTTTCATGTACTTAGTTGGGTTAACAACTTTTAGTAAGAAAATTTCCTTTCTGCTTAAATTATGCAGCCGCAGGAGGTTGTGCAAACGAAATGGCAAGATTAATGAAAATCTAATCATACTAATATTAAGCACGGATGTGAGAATACAAAGAAACTTGTCTTTCTTCTGGTAGGGTTTCAGTTTCTCTAAATTTGCTGAAGGTTCATCTCTCTACGTTGCATTGGTTTAAAAACAGAGTCTGCCTGCAAATATTTTTGCTTGAATAATTGTCTTTGAACTTCAGAAAGTTTTGGTAGAGCAACAAGCATTGCAAGTCTTTGTCGCATTATCTCACGTGAAAATACTTGTAAATTTTTTGTGTGTTTGTGGCTAGCAAAATTTTATAACTTGGTAATTGTTATTTGTGCTTCGATTATAGTTAAGCGAGATAAATTGGTAAACAGGAATGTTTATATGCTCTATTTTCTGGCAACATTTGCAATGTTGCTGTTTCAAATTTTTTATCTCTACTGAGATTTATAAAGGCGTTGAATACATCGTTCATAATCTTCATAATAATCAGAAAGAAATAAGGAGAATGCAGGATGGAATTGGAAGTGTAGAAAAAGTAAATTGGCAAAAATGGAGTTGAAAATGTTTTAGGCTTTAATGCACATTAGAGGCTGGTTTGGTTCATTTTTCGTTATGAAACATAATTTAAAGCCAAATTGATTATGAATTTTTCATATTAAATAATTATGCAGAGGCTATGAAGAAGCTTGGTTGGCGTCATGTGTTTATTGAAAAGTGTATAAATACATTACAATTTATTTTAACAGCTTAGCAAATCAAACAAAAGTAGGTCGCAAAGACTTTCAAATGAGATTTATTATTTTTAATGTATATGTTTTTATATGTGATATGTTGACTAACAATATAGGCTATGCACAAGTAATAGCAAATACGAAGTATTTTGTAAGAGTTTTGATGTTTCCTTTTCTTGAGAGGCTACCAAGTGGAAATTAATTCCCTTCTTGGAACATGACGCACTTGGTTTACGCTTTTTGAATGACAGAGATAGACCTGTCTCCCTTTGTCATCTTTACAAGACGGAAAATTTGTGAATCTGTTCTGCCAGTATCTTTGTGTGTGTGTGTGTGTGTGTACTCACAAAAGCGGAGACGGATCTGTGTCGCTTTGGTCTGGTGGCGAGATACACCCGCCTTGTCCAGATCTATTTCTAAAAGAATTGTTTGATGCATATATATATTCTTTAGTGAAGTAGCCATCATTATCATTTTAGGCGAATAAAATGAAGGTTGCAGTGTGAATTTTGCTGAAATGAGTAAATATTTGTATGTGGATGTGGTAATGGGATGATGTAAATTTGGTGAATCTGTGCAATGTATGATCAGCGCATACATAAGAATTGACAAAAAATCTACAGCAGACACTAAACAGAACTTGAGCAATATGTACGCTGTGGTAAACAAAACTACAATGTTTTTTATTATTGCTTTCAATGAGCATGGGCAAAGCTACTTTCGTTTTTCCTAAGCTTTAATGCTTGCTTGTAATGCTGCAATGGTTCAGGATCTCTATATCTTCAATCTGCTGAATGAATGAAACCCTATTGTGTTCTAAAATGCCCATTTGTCCTTACACGGTTTTTTTTACAAAATATGCATATATATACATTGTGCATCTTGATTAAATTTTTTAGTGAAAATGTAACACACAACAGCAAGCATTTTTAGCAATTGAATTAAATGATATGTTTGTAATTTTGTGAACGCAT
Source organism: Entomobrya proxima (assembly GCA_029691765.1). Classification (NCBI taxonomy): domain Eukaryota; kingdom Metazoa; phylum Arthropoda; class Collembola; order Entomobryomorpha; family Entomobryidae; genus Entomobrya; species Entomobrya proxima. Next base: position 64,574,160 of record CM056168.1, read on the forward strand.
AACAAATGCCTAAAGGCAAGTTAAAAAGCTCAAAAATGGCCAATATTTTATCTGGATGTCACTTACTCACGTGTATACTCAACATTTCACCAGACTGTCATTCAACTTTACTTTTTCACCATTAAGCACATAATGAATCTTTCAAGAGAACTCAAAGTTGTACGCTTCTTCTAAATCTAGCACATAACATAATGAAATGATAAAATCTAGCTAGCTGTCATTCCAACAAATGAAAATAAATTTGCTTTCTTCAGTTGAAAAAAATTTGAAAGAAGGATCTTCAGAAAATTGTCAAAAACAAAAATACATTTTTATTATGCTTCGCTTCCAGGGACAAGTCAAAACGTTACACTGTAACATTTTCAAGCTATTCCTTAAACGTAATGAAAAACGTCTTAAAACAGTTATTAGATCTACGGAGAAACCAGATAAATTGACTGATAGCTGTAAATGATTTCCAGTTTCAGTAGCGCGAAATGACAATCTTGAAAATAAAATGTAAGTCGAGTTTCATGTTACGCGTATCAAATCTATTTTAGCATGTCAGCTAACTTGTAGAGTAAAATAGAATGACACTTTTGGAATGCTGTGTTTTAAAAACATTTCCAAATCGATGTTCCATTTTAAGGAGGCATCATTTACAATACAAATATATTGTGATATTTCCTTCCTCTGAAAATGATAGCAATCAGCGTGCACCAGGAATTGACTGGTATGAATGCAGAACAAATCTAAAAATAGCAAAAAGATAGAAAGGAAGTATCATCAACAGAAACGACTCCAGGTTCCACCTTCCCAAAGAACATAAGCCGATTTTCTCACAGCGGATGATACGTCCGTCTGGAGTTTTCCTTGATATATTGATTCTGGTGTTGCACTAGTGATCAAAGAGAATAGAGTACACTTTCAGGAGTTTCCAGACCGAGGCCGAATCACTTAGAGACAAAAGGGTAAATGAGTACACGTGTGCACTTAATGTGTACTCAACACACTATAATAGTCTGCAACAGGAATAAAGCAATAGCAGGTCGGAAAGAGTTTTACCATGGCATGCACTATTTTATTGTTGGTGCATTTTAAACTCTCATCGATTGAATTTTCAACTTTAGAAAAAAAAATTGACCGTAGTGAAATATTCACAAATTCAAACAAATTTTGTAATTTCAATTTCAAATTGTAAGCTAACCGTGTTGCTTTTTTTCATTGCATGAAATACATCTATTTTCAACTTATGCATATACTCAAAACACAACCTTATACAAAATTAGCTTTATAACTTATTAAAAAGCCACGGCAAACAAATGAAGCACAAACTCCAAAACCTCATAATGAAATCTTGCAATAGCCACGGCACGTGCCACTCTATCGCCAAAAGGTAGAAACCCGAAACCAAACGTAATTTATAATCACAATCCTTGGCTGCTGCTCGTTTCATTCATTGTCGGCAGCTCCTTTGTGTTTCATTCTAAAATAACAGCAGCAGCAAGTTCGGAAACTTGTCTTTTGTTTTCGCTGTTTACCGGCGGGGGTCCGTGCAAACAAAATCTTGAATTTAATCAAACCTTCCAAAAAGCTAATAAGATACAAAGGAAATGCTGAATAAATGAAAAGAATGCTTTTTCAATGCCGATGTTCATTTTTGAATATATTTTATCAATGGCTGGAAAAAGTTTGAATGCATATTTGCTTTTTAAAATATTTAAACAGGTCCTTTGTTCCTTCACTCAGAGAAAGTAATACACTGCAATATTGACAGAAAATGTGTTTACCAATTTTCAAAAAAGGTATGTAGCCCAAATAACCATGCGTGTAGCTTGTTTACCGGCATTGCTAAATTACGTACATGTGAATCCTCCGTAGTGACATAGGTGTATTCTTGATAATTTTTTAAATTCTTTTGACTGATATTGATTTGACACAGGCAGATAAACTACTTTGTTAATAAAAGATTGAGGATTATTGAAAAACCACAAATTTGATTAAAAAAAGTTGAAACGTATTTATTTTGCTATAGGTTGAAGTTAAACATACTTTTAAAAATTACTACCGTAACAGGTTTGTATTATGTTTTATGGAACACTTAACATGGAAAAGCACTTGATTTTGCAAAAAAGCAAGTCGACTAATGCATGGTTATTTAACATGATTGATGGTGTGGCAAGTCATGCTTAGCGTTTTTGTTTCTACTCCTACGCTTTTTAGATATAAATATATAGGTTAAAATCCCACTAGTTATAACAGGAACAAGGCAAGGTGGAATTTATTAGAAGTTATAAACAGAAAATTTCAATAAATAGGTGCGCTCTCCGCATTGTTTCTAGCTTTCTGCTATTGAATTAACTATTCAATATGATTCGGCTTGTGAAATGCTGTAACGTCACAAAAATGTTTGAGAATAAAGTAATGATATATTATTACTAGAAATACCAACTGACTTTGAATAAAAACAATTGACTTTAACAAGAAATAAATTTTGACCGCACAAGCCAAGTAACATTTCATGTTATAATTTAATCACCTAAACCTAAGAATATTTCCCAAAAACTTTAAAAACAATTTCAATAAATTTTAAAACATCTCAATACTACCTATTCAACATTTTCCTCTGGTCGTTAATATCCCTTCTATTTAAAGTTCTTCTTGTCCTCCCATTGTTTCAATACTATTTCCAATGGACAATAAAACCTTAAATTATTAACGCCACAAAATATTTCCCAGCATTAAAATCCTTCTCTTCTTCATTTTTAAGCTTTTTGACCTTACGTTTTTCACAGCAGCAAGCTTACCAGCTTTTATTCTCAACTGCCCATTCACAATTTCCTGTTACAATGGCCACTACCCAAAATTTATGTGCTAATTGTCTAATTCCTCTCTAGAGAAAGTTTTACACAAAAGCTTCCTTCCTTCCTAAGAAAATGTCTCTCTCAAGGTGGTACTTTCTCCTTTCATTTTATTCCGAATTACAAGCACAGGCAGATTGCTAACCAAACCTTCTATTCTTTTTTCTTGTGTGTGTGCTACCACCATGAATAAGTAATTAAATAGCTGGACCATAAACAAAATCATTCCCACTTTCCAACTTAAAAGAAAAGGAAGAACAGAGAGAGACAAAAGAGGCTTAAGTTTTTGCTCCGGACTCTACAGAAACAAAATGAAATGTTGCATGGGCTTTAGTAGACAAGCCATGCATGGACAAGCAAAGTACACAGAGAGAGAACGCAGCAATATTTCCCCTAAAATATTTACAAAGCTTATACGATACGCTATATACGTATAAACTGGTATACCAAAAAAGCTAGAAAAATTCTAGGGGCGTTTTGAACCATAGTAAGCTTGGTGATATAACTAGCGTATATTTCCCCCTTTTTGGGCTCAGTTGGTTTTCCGCTTTGGTCTGGAGCAGACACACGCAGCAACACGCGACGATATACAAGCTTGTGCTTTAACTTTTTTTCTGAAGAGTGCGTCCTTTTTTCAATAAACTTTTTTCTCTCTCCCAGAGACCAAATAGAAAGGGCAAATATTTGCTGAAAAGTTGGTTCTAACGAAATTGATCCCTTTCAATCAACTTTCCTTAGTCAACTCCTCCAGTGAAAAAAGTTGACAGAAAAGACAGAGATAGAGGATAGCAACTGATGAGAATATTATTTTGTGTGTTTGAAGCAAAACGTTGACGGAAGGCTGCTGGTTGTGTATTTAGGTATTGGGTAGAAATAAGTATGCTAAGGATAATCACAAGTTATTAAAAGAGGAAGTTGGTGAGGATAATTTGGTTTGGCGTGGGAAATAAACGGATATTCAAAATAGATATTTTCAGTGAGGAAGTTTTTTGGCAAAATATTTGCAAAAGTTTAGAGACAGATGTTGCTTTAAAAGTTGACAAAATTGCGTGAAAATGTGTTAAGGTTATAAAGAAAACTTTTTTGAACTTTTACGACAAACTGAAAAACTTTTACAACTAGTCACGTGATTACAAAGGAGTGTGCGCTCTAATCAAAAATAAAGTTATTGTTTTACTGCCTCAAGCTACAAAACCAATATCCGGCATTGTGCTCTTGCTCCCAGATTAAATTTCTCTTTTTAGAGTTGCGTACTCTGTATTCAAATTAGGTGGAGTATTTGCCACAGTGTAAAAGTGTACGACAGAGTACTTCCGGCTTTTATGGTGGATGTGTATTCAGGTCACGCTTTGTGGTACTTGATACCCAAAATATGTACTTGGGACAAAAAAGAACATGTAAATAATCCACGTGAAATTTGAACTATATTGAAGTAAGTCAAGTTGTGTTACGAGAAAAATGACAAAAAGTGAAGGAAAATTCACGTGCTATTGTTTTTGCAAGAACTAGGAACGTTTAAAACGTGAAATTTTACAAAAATAGAATTTTTTCTGTGACGACGTAACTGGATGCTAAAATTCTGAAAGGTACGACATAAATTTTACCAAATATATTTTATTTCATAGGAAAATTATGTTCCACCGAGAAAATATTCTCCAGGGTATTTTCCGCTCAACTTAATTAAGTCACTTTGTATTTAGTGACGCATACACAAAATAAGTTTCCACTTGGTTAAATACTTCCGCCAACCTAGTTTTAGTTTTTACTCTTTTTGTGCTATTAAAAGTGGATGCTCTTGTTCTGCCTAATCAAATTTCCGCTCTTTAATGGAATATCTTGTAGAAAAAAATAGTCTAGCTAGAAAATTCTACTGGCTGGGGAATAGACCTTGCTAAAAATTATGGTTGTCGTTCTGGTTGTCATATTCAGTAAATAGCTTTAAAAATTAACTACAAGTAAGAACGATGATGGAGTGGCATTATTTTTGGCCAGATTTTTACTAGAAATTTTTCAAGCATTTTTAGAACAGGTCAATAACTCGTTTACTGTGTTTAGGTATAATCAATCTTCCAAAACTTTATAAGAAGTCAGTGTAACCGTTAATGTGTTAAAACTTCTTGTTCAATAGGACAGCAAACATTGATATATTAATTTTTTATCAGAAACAACCCAAACGTTTTATTTTCAAATGTTGCGTGACGCACTCCAAAAATAATTTTAATAACTTCACATAATTACCATTTTTTCTTCTTTCTCCTTGTATATCGTATCAGTAGCCAACGCAAGTTTCTTATTAAATATTTTGACTTTGTCCAGTGAACTGAGCCACGTAACCAACAAAAGTTTATTTGCGGTCAATACACATATTTCTTTTATGGCTTTTGTTACCGAGCAAAAAGGTAAACACTTTTGGGTATTTGCGTCATAAATCGACATGTGTATATACCTTACGGAATGTAGGACAAAGTTTTAACGACTTTGTAAATATTTATCACTACTTATAAAGCTATTAAAACTTGGTCGTAAATAAAATACTATATAGAGCTATGGCCAGGCCCAGAGTAAACACGTGTGTTGTTGCTGTTGTTTTCACACAAATTTACTACTTGAAATACAAAACTGTATGTTGAAATACGCTGACGTGGGCATAATATAAAATAATAACCCTACTTACTTCAAATTTCAAAGCTTTTCCTACGCTTTTCTAATGTCAATTCCACTACGTTTCCCGGTGATACACATCAATACATTCTAAGGCTTTAAGATCCTGTCCAAATTTATGTTTAACTTTGGCTCTTTGCAATATTTACCTTGTTCGCAACGTCAAACACACAATGATAGAGTTTTTCAGCGGAAAGCAAACAAAATATGGGAAAGGAGCACCCACCTTGTGAAATAAAGTCTGATGCTCTGAGTTGTTGAGCAACATTTCACTCCAATATACTTCCGCTCTACATACTATCCCATTTTCCAGGGCGTATTAACTTATAAATGTATTGTGTAGGCGGCTTAAAAATATATCATATAAGAGCATAAGCTTAGCTTGATAAAGAAATTGATGAGTGTGCCCTAATGAATGTGGGATATAAAAGGATTGTTGTCATCTTAAAAGATAAACATAAAATACTCAAGTTTATAACTGATGTTTACAAGGTTTAAAAACCCAGCAGCTGCTGCAGTTCTCACAGAAGCCATGTGAAAGAACATAAAAAATATATTATATGGCTGGTGAGCTATGATCTGGCAAGCTAAATCCTTAAACAAAAAAGGAGGACTGTAATAATTTTCTTCCGCTTATAAAATGCAGCAAAGAGACAAAGAAACAAACATAAAATGTGCAGCTGTTTTCTAGGAAATATTATTGTTGTTGTGATGATATGAATCGTAAGCAAAGTTGATGAGTTTATTTTGAGACAAAAAATAAGTGAATTGACAGGCAATCTAAAAAAGAAAATTAAACGAGTAGAAATGCAGTCACGCACATAGTCTGGGAGAATGTCAATGCCTTGTCAAACTTTTATAAGTAAAAGTTGTAAACATGTTTTTCCAAAAATAGAAAAAATAATTTTGCGCTGCAACAAATCACATATTTTTTTAGGAAAAACAACAAAAACAAAAACATATTTTTGTAGAAAAACGATTTAAGTGGAAAAACAAATATCTAGTTTAATTTAAAAAGCAATTTGAGTCTGAATAAATTGCTTATTTTTTTCTCCTTGAACTTTGCTTGCGTAGATGGAGTTCTTTTAACAACTTGGATTGCAACTTAAATATTTAAAATTTAATCAAACCATTTTCCTGCTCTGCAATAATAGCTAGTTACTACTTGAGCGAGCGAGTTTTCAGCGACTTTGCAAAATGCCGTTGTACGCCCTACTGATCTTTCGCACAATTTTCCGTTTTATTCCACCATAGCAATATTATCTACGACTTTAACCCAAATACCCAGTGAAAGTAGACAGCATAACAGTTAAAGCGCAAGATATTGCTTTCTCTTCTTCTAAATGTTTTTAGACTGTGGATGAGTTATGTTTATCTTTACCTATTCTTGCAATATTTGCTCTTGTTTCACTCCACTGTACATTTTCTGCAAAACGCAGTAAGATAGTAAGGAGAATAAAGGCTTTGCGCAATATTTCATACGTGTGCAAGTTCCGCTTCAGTGAAGAATATGCTATGTAAGCAAGTTTTAGTGTGTGTGTAGTTACTTGTCTTGGACTACCGCGAAAACATGGTCAGCTTTTGTTGAGGTTAAGAAGAAACCACATAAACGTCTAGATGACAAGATTGATGAGATGGCTTTAATGAATTCGGAGGAGGTATGAGGTAGAAACTGTCATTTAAATGGAAATTGTGTGGCGTTACTAAATATTTAACTACATGAAAAGATCAATAAATGAGTTCAAATATTCAGGAAATAATCTGAATTCGCAGAAACTTAGGGCTTGTTAGTGCGTTTTATTGTCCAGAAACTAATTTTAGATTTGACATGGCTTTACGCACCTGAGGCGTATCCATACCCAAACAATTTTGTTTAGTGTCGCTAACACCTGTCAAATTCAGAACTGTCTGAATCAGATTGTGACGTTCCACGATCCGCACTAATTAAATTTCCTTTCTTAGGAATACTCGACCTGTTGCACTGTAAAGCTTCTGTAAATTTGTGTACTGGAGTGTAAACGACAGTTGGCAGTAATAAGGTGTCATTGGCACGACATGATAAATTGGTTGGTTTGGGAAATAATTTCTGGAGGTACAATGGACATCAATCTGGATGTTGAAGGGATAATAATTTGATAAACTACGCATCTGCGTTTTGAGTACAATGTACTGAGGTTTTGATATCGATCTGGTTCTTCACTGCTTTAAATAGAAATCGGAAGAGCCTCAGGCTTTTACTGGCATTTTGTCCATTATTTCCAGTCTAGTTTGTATTTTCACTCGCTTTGCTTTCCGCTTTTAACTTTTTTGGTATGGTCAAATGAATAGAGCACTGCGGCAAACCACACTTGTCGCTTTTACGTGGTCAAGCAACCGCACAATATTTTCCACAGTTCTACAATTTTCATCAAAAACCAGGATTTCCTCTAGGCTCCACTTATTTATTTGTTGATACCAAGTCAAATAAAGGCTTAGAAGGATTACAAAGTTAATTTAGCGGTGGAGCGTAAATACGCGACAAAGTGAGGCTGTCGCTGCTGTAGAGTTTGTGAATAAAATTGTTTTTGTTTTT
>CM056168.1:66382332-66573429 GCA_029691765.1 Entomobrya proxima
GTGCCAAAAGTTGCCAAGCTGTCCGCCATGGTCCGTGGTCAGATATTGGCAGTTAATATGTCAAAGTAATCGTAATACACTTAGCTCTCTTGTGCATTCTCAGATTTTTAAAATGTTGTCAAGAAAAAAAGATACTGCAAATATTCTAAGTAGATCAATTTTTCGTGACACTTCCGGTTTCAACTTTTGACCACAATATCTCAAATAAATCGATTTTTACACGAAGTTTGCTGCAATAGCTCAGCACTACCATACACTAGATGGACAGTACAAACTGGAAGATTTATGAATGGTTATTAAAAATGGACGCGCCTGAAACCCTAAAAATTTCGAGAAAAAATTTGAAAATTTCATAAAATAATTTATTTTGCGAAAACTGCATGCACATTAATGTGGTGTCTTTACGTCAGTTAATTGCCCATTTACCCATCAAGCTCCACCAGAAAAATCAGACTCCTACTATTATCTTGTTTTAAGAAATTTGAATTTTTTCCAGTCGACACCGACCAAAATGATTTTTCGTCACCACCGACGCCACAGCTACTTTGGAGAGCTGAAACTTTGCACGGGCTATTTTCTGTAGTCCTACTATCATTATGTAGTAAAAGTTTTGAAATTCAAGAAAGTTCATTTTTTGGTGTCAACATCCGCTAATAGTTACTCTTACTCATAATAGGTGGACTAATTGCACGCCTGGTGGGACGCACTGAGAAAATGGAGCTTGGGTCTTTAATTATAGAGTTCAGAGAGTTATCTACTGATCTAATTGAGAAAATGCTTGACGGTTGTTTTTTTTTCGAACTTATTGGTACTCGGTCAGGTTTATTATTAAATTGGTGCGAAAGAGGACAAGGTTATTATTATATTCTTAGGAGTAACTCAGAAAATTTAGCACATATTTGTGATACATACATGGGTTTCTTCCGCGATTTTGGGGCTCTAGAATCGATATTAGAGAGCAGTGATGATGAGTCAAGTTATCCATTTTGGTCAAAAAGAAAGGTTTTATTTTTCAGCTGCGATCACAAAACCGCTTACAAAAAGAAAATTAGTTATTTTGAGAGGAAGCTGAATTTCGTAGAATGTCCATTAAAATATTCCGAAATAAATTTTTCAAAACATATGTCAGTTTTGGGCCATCTTACACTTGTTGTTCAAAGAACAAACAGATATAAATTAGAAAATGTTTTTACAAGTTTAAAGGAGGTTCGCCATTTCATTGAGAAACTTGGTGAAGAGGTTGCCAATAATTTCATACATCACGGAGAGCTTAACATATTAGAGAGGCAATGTCCAAAGGAACCTAAAAATTACACTGAAAGAACCTTGTTTGATCGAAGCACTTTTACTGCTGAAATGTTGATCCAAACTCGGCAAAACGAAATATTTTGCATATTAGGTAACTCTGTAAATATTCCTGAAGTTTTACAAACCGAAATTACAAAATTGAAGGATACCGGCATACCTGAAATAATTTCTGCATTTCAAAAATCGTACAAATTCATTGTAATTGAAGAAGATTATGAGGTTTTTAGAAGTAAATTTGAAATAGCAGTAGAATGTGTACCATTCAGTGTTAACGTTCATGTTTTGAGTTATGTATCTGGTAATAAGTTTAAATGGTTACGGACGTACGGTAGTGTTTTAGGAATTCAACTAACACATGATATTGAATTACCAGAAACACAGCTTTTAGACAAATTTGAGATATTCAAAATACAAAATAGCGAAAAAATTTGTGTAATTTCTGACATCTCCGGTATGGGAAAAACAAGCTATCTAGCTAGAGTAGAAAAAATAATTAGGAGACTTCATATTATTGCATACGTTAATGTAAACATGTTTGTTAGTCAAATATGGCACCATCGAAATACATTAAAAGTCAATGACATTTTTCAAGTAGTAATAAAAGCTATTACGGCTAATGAACCAGATAAAATATTTTTACAGTTTGTGTTTGAGCAGAACACCCGCTTTAAAATAGACGTATTACTTGATGATTTGGACACTGTAAATTTAGAGTCTCAAAGATTAGCACTAAAGGCAATTAAAATTTTATCAGAAATACCAAACATTTTCGTGTGGCTAACCTGTAGAACTACTTGTCTAGATTTAATAGCTACAGAATTGAGTTGCTTAGGCTACAGACTATCACCCTTTTCAGATACAAGCAAAACTGAATATTTTGACAGTTTGGTGAAAGCAGAGGGAAGCTCAAACTTGAATGAAATAAGGCTTAATGAATACAAATCAAAACTAATTGAATTGAGTATCGCTAGGATACCATTGTACTGTAATGTAGCTTGTCGCAAATTCTTACAATTGGCATCTATTGACAACCATTCTAGAAATTTCGATAATTTTTTAGAAATTTATGAAGAAATTATTAAGGAGCGCTTGTGCAATTACTTAACCAGGTCAACTTCTCAAGACTTAAAGTCTGCAACCGAGCTAGAAAAATCTTCGGGTTTAATTACAAACCTGAAAATTTGGCATCTTCACCACGCAATTAAATTTTTATTTGGCAAATCGCTGGCAAATGACAGTCAAGATCCTGCTTGGCTGTTATACACCCCGGATGACTTTGATAAAAAAGTATTAGAAATTGGACTAGTCGAAACTATCAATCCTACAACTTTTTCTGATCAGTCCATTGCGGAGTATATTGTAGCTTACTTTATAGCCATAGAGTATGCGCAGAACACAGCAACAATTACACGCATGATTTTAAATGAAGCTTTGTCACTCAAAAAAGACAAGCTTGAGTATCAATTTAAGTTTCCTTTTTTATGCAAAGCTCTCAATCTTTTATTGTTGAAAAACAAACGCACAAAACAAACCAAATGTATGAATAACACTGTTTTAAATACTGTAAAATATTTGGAAAAAAATTATCCTGAAACACTTAAAACGTACGCACCTACAAGTGCTACTGCATTCAAAAATGGACACACAGGTTTAGTTTACTTTATGCATCATTATGATGAATACATAACTGAACTGTGGCAAACGTCATTAGTTTGTTGCCACCTTAGATTTTTAAAATACGCATTTGAAGAGATTCCATGTCTTAAGTCAGATAGATGGTGCGAGCATCAAGAAATCGACGAAAAAAATAGAAGTTTGCTTCATTGGCTGGTAACAGGTTTTTTTCACGTTCCGTTAGCATCTGAAAGAAAAGGGTTGCTTGAATTCATTGTAAATGAAATAAAGAAGGAAGAGGTAGAGGAGAAGAAGGAGGAGGTGGTGGTGGAAAAGAAGAACAAGAACAAGAACAAAAAATATAAATGTATGAATCTGTTAGAATCAAGAGACGAAAACGGACAAACGCCATTGCTGCTTTTAGTTAGTAGAATGAAACATCTTTCTCAGTGTGGCTTCAACTTGCTTGAACCTGATAAGGCTGATGAGCAAATGCTAGATATGATCAAATTTTTTGTGGCAGATTCCAAGTCAGACATATATGCTGTAGATAATTTAGAAAACACTGTGCTGCACTTTGTCAGCAATTTTAATGAAGTAAAACTATTCATGGATTATGATTTACAGAAAAAGTTAAATTTCTCCAGTAATATTCTACTAAATATATTTATTAGATTCAAAACCAGCGACTCAATTCTTCTAATTGAAACATTAAAAGAAATAAATGGCAATGCAAATTTGGAAATTGAAAACGGAAGTTTGCTACATAACTTAATTAAGGAAAACGTTAACAACAAAATTATTGTTAAATTTATGGAGTGTGTTGACACCGCTCATATTGTCAGTCAGGATACTGAGGGTAAATCGGTGCTTCATTGTGCGGTTGAAAATGATAATATAGAATTAGTAAAAATTTTGCTGGGAAAATACAATATGAATATACATACGCAAGATAATGCCGGTAAATCGGTTTTAGAATATGAAACGACTGAACCACTTTCACGCATACTCAAATTTCAAGCAGATTGTTGTGAATTCAAACCTTGTATACCAAGCCTACCAAAAAACTTTGTTAATTTTTATAAATTTGATTTTGAGCGTATAAGCAACGTTACAATTGTAACAGGAATTTTAGGCTCAGGCAAGTCAACATTTATGAATTGGTTGGCTTTTGAACTTTCGTGGTCATTTTTTGTTGTATATATTAATTTGGTTGACTTGCCTGACAGCTTTCTTGTTCCTGTAAACTTGTCTGATTTCATTGATGTAGCTGCTGATAAGAATAACCTGATAAAATTAATTGAAAATGAAGCCTTACGGTTGGCAGTTTTTATCGATGGCGTAGATGAGCTTCGTGATGGATTAGTCAAGTTTGTGATTCCATGGATGGCTAACATTAAAGGTATGCTTTAGAAAAACTTTTAAATCCTAATCATATATAAATATAAAATTTTGAAATATGTTATTTTTTACTGGTTTAGAAATCGTTGTGGAAATGTCTGGAAAGCTGATAATTTCTTCTGAAGATATCACTCTCCTGGAATCCTTACATTCTAGCGTACAAATTTACAATATGCCCTCTCTAGAAACTAAAGATGTTTTTAAAATGTTTGCAAATTTATCAGATCAAAATTTGCATTTTTGTGAAATCACACCGTTAGATGCTAGTATGTTATCCTTCATTTTTAATAACACGCAATGTACTGATATCTTACAAAAGCAAAAGAACAGAGTTGATATTTTGGAATTACTGCTGCTTGAAAAAGCTCGAGACTTCTATCACAAATCACAGAAGTCTTCGGGTAGAAGAGTAGACGAAAGCGCGGTTGAACGATTTTGCAAAACAATGAAATTAGCGCATTTACCCTTATCTTTAGACGTACACTACAAATCAGAGCAATTTCCGCTGATTATTGATTTGATTAAAAATTCATATCCCACTTTAAATTCTAGTCATTTAGTAGATTTTGGTATAGTGGAGAGAAGAAATGATGCGCTCCGTTTCGTACATAGAACCTATTCAGAATATGTTATTGCCTTCTTTCTATGCAGTATTGCTACATCTACAAGCCTATCTCCATTTCCTGATTATTGTTGTCAAGTAGCCAACTTGTTTTTTAGGTTTCTGTTCAAATGTACCGGCATTGAAAATATTTTGTTAGAAAATTCAGTAAACGATTTACAAACCGATCTTGACTACAAAATGTTACGTTACGAAATTTTAGATTCTTTACTTGCCAACAAAGAATACAATGGAAATTTTCTATTGTATTTGAAGAAGGAAGTAGTAAAAGCGGTGGGAACCGAAGCTGAAAAGAAACAAAAATTTGCAAAAATGATCAAAATGAAATTAGGAAAATATGATCAAGGAATTAAAACGTTTTTACTTGATTTGAAAAACTTTGACACATCAATGTCGTTTTTGGGAACCGCTCCTTAGCAATTTCGATGACAATGTTTCAATAATTCGTATACATTTAAAACATATCTCATATCATCATTTAAAACATAGGGTAAATATCTCAACCTAAGAGAGATTGCAAACATGATTGGTACCTACAATGCAAGCAATACCATGTATGACTGGAAAGATAATACTTTTATTGTTATAGTACCTGGTAAAGCCACCAGCGAGTTTCCCTCAATTCCTGTTTGAGCTGCTTTCTTTTCCTTCCGATTTCTTGAACAAAAGCTCACGCAAGCAAAAGGGTTCTTTCCATGCTAAAAGTGTATATACAAAGGGCCATATTCAAGTTCTCACTACACTGGGCCCCTGCCTTAACATTTTAACTACAAGTAGAATGGTTACAATTTATAGCTCATTCGAAAGAGCAACTCAAGCACTATTAGGCCACACAACAGGTGTGTCCCGTATTGATTGCGCATGGTCCGATTTTTGGAAAACTATGAGGTTTTTATATAGCATAGTAATGTTTGGTGAAGTGGATTTTTGCTAAATATTTTTCAAAAACCGGACCATGCGCAAGCAAATCGGGACACAATTGGACGGTAGCGTAATACTGCTTAAGTTGCTCTTTTGAATGAGCTATTATTTGTAACCATTCTACTTGGTACGAAGATACTAGGTTTTTATATAGCATGGTAATGTCTAATGAATAGGATTTTTGCTAAATACTTTTGCAAAAATCGGACCATGCGCAAGATATTCGGGGCATAATTGAACTGTGGCATATTGGTACTTGAGTTGGTCTTTCAAATGAGCTATAAATTGTAACCATTCTACTTGTAGTTGAAAAGTTAAAACAGGGGCCCAATGTAGTGAGAACTTGAATAAGGTCCTTTATATATGTGTATTCATGCAGGACCGCGTTACGAATATATACCTAACGAAACTGAAAGTGCTTTTGAAGTAAATGCTTCAAAACTTGGTCAGGTACACATATTCCTAATACGGTCCTGCATGAAATTGTATATACACATTTAGCATGGAAAGAACCCTTTCGCTTGCGTGAACCCTTTTTTCAAGAAATCGGTAAGAAAAGAAAGCAGATCAAACTGGAAATGAGGGAAACTCGCTGGTGGCTTTACCAGTTACTTCAATAATTCAGTTTTACATTTTATATTTAAGCGCAAACGATAAGTTTGAGTATGCAGTTTGTGTTTTTTAGAAACAAATTACCTCAACCTGTTTAGTTACAATTTTTATTTTTGAAAGGTAATCTTAAAATTCCAGGAAAACAAAGGTTCCTTCAAATACGAGTACATCTGCCAATCTTAAACGTAGAGTGTGTAGGATGAATCAAGCAAAAATCAAAAGATATGTAATGGTAGCAAGATAATTCTATAAAACATTTATTAATAATAGAATATAATACAATTATAATAAAAATAACACTGATTAATTTAATAATTCTACGCATGCTGTAAATCTAAAATGAGAAGATTTGTAAATACCAGTGATGTAAAGGGTTCCTCGTAAATCCGGAGACATTTTTGAAATTGTGATTATTCTGAACAGTTAAGCTTTATTGAACTGCAATGTTTTTTACCATTTAGTACCACTAATAGTTAACAATTCTCACATAAATTAAGATTCATTGATGCCTTTGTATCCAGTGCTGTCAAGTTTTCGTTCGCCTTATGCAATAACCCCATATCCCAATGAAGCTGCCGCTTTAGTGGTGATATTTTTCCAAATAGTGCTGAAACCTCGGAGTGAAATGGGTGGGTCTTGACGATTGGAGTAATCTGCTTTACATAATCACCAAAATGTTTCGATTCCCCTGGCCAGTGGAATATTTGAAGCAATTTAAGGTTTCGGTGCAAAACTGGTTTTTTGGACTTCCTGGTAGGAGTTAGGGTTTTGGTCTGTAGTGAAGTGGCTATGTCAGCCCAGAAGATAACTTTTCAAGGCCATTATTCCTATCAATCACCGAAATCAAACGGACCATCAAACATTTCTCCAAGTTATCCATTGTAGTCATAGTCCCCTCTGCAATATTAGGTTCGGAAACGCTTCCAATTTTGTCCATAGCCCGTTACCCAATCTCTATTTTGAACAACTTAGAATTTAGATGCACTTTTTCGTTTTGGGGAACTTGTTTAGAATTGGAAGCATGGAAATATTTGTTTCCCGGAACTTCTTGAGCATCCCAGTAGACGTAAGCCTCGTCACAATTAACAAGGGTTTTAGAAAGTTCTTTGTGTAAACAAATCGGACTCTAGATTTTGCACGCTGCTCCTGATTCTTGAAAGTTGTTTGTGCCTTATGCTTAGTGCAGGCTTTGATGCCCAATTTCAGAGCTGTAATTTGTTCTAGCGCTTGTAAACTAATGTTGAGTTTCGTTGGCCTTAGCACTAATTGAAGTGGAGGGCTCCTCGTCGAACAACTTTCTAGTCGTCTACCAGGTTCCTAAGGCAGCCACGGTTACAATAAGCCCTTCAGAGAACTTGCTCCCAGATAATTTTGTAGCTTCATATCCCAGAATTATTTTATATGTACATGTTTGGCGCTTACAGTCTTCTAAAAAGTGTTTCACGGTTTTATACATTGACTTATAAGCGACATTTTCAAAGCAGGATATAACCCGTTTTGCAAACGCTTCATTCTCCCGGGATTTCATGACGATGCGTTTATTTTGGAAAACTAAAAAATGCATCATGTAACCCCCGAAGGATGAGCTATCGCATGATGCATTCAATTTGTTATCTCTTGCCTTCATTTGCATTTTGTGTATGTTTGCAAAAATGTCTCCGGATTTACGAGGAACCCTTTATGTTTTAAACTACATGGGCTATTGTTATGCACTACTTATACATCCATAGTAAACAATTAGAAATTGCTCGCTGCTATGGTCACATTATAACTACTTATGCCACTGTCGATGTCTATCTAGTTTAGAAAATATTTGTCTGATATAAGCTTGCTTGGTTAAAAATTTATTTCATTGGTGTAAAAAATAAAGTAGACGGACAGACAGACAGGCAGACGGACACACAACTGCTTAAATAGCTCCTCTGCAAAGCAGCGAGCTAATGAACAACCCTATTTTAAAAAAGATCAAATGTTCATAGTGACCTTTACCAATAATTCCACTTATGTAAAGGTATATGTATACATTATGTGTTTTTAATAAATATATATCAATGTTGTTAAATATGATTGTTTCAAATAAACTTCATTTTTACCTAAAGCAGAAAAAGTACTAAAATGAGAACTACTTTCTTAAAATGTTGTGCAAAATACAAAGTTTTAAAGCCTTTTAATAAAATAAGCTTATTCTCACAGCATTTGCGATTGCGTTAAGCTGCAGCAGAACCCAGCAGGTCTGCAAGATTTGATATGTTTACTGAATGTTGCGATAGTGAAATTGTAGCTTTAATAATGAAACGTCTGCATACCTAAATTTACGTAACGGAAGTTATATGCGTAAAGTTTGTTGAAGTCTCTGTGAAAGTAACTTGGCAGTTTCGTATCAATTGGATTCATCTTTGAGCACCTTCTTTTGAAAAATATATCTGAGTCATATCAGAACATAGTGGTAACATTTCTGTATAATGTACACGATATGCACGCTGCTGCCTGTTTACAGAAACTGGGCTTGGCATATTTATATCTAGTGGTGATAAGCCAAGCAGAATTTTTATGTAATCAGCATACCCAGAATGAGTTTTACTTTGGTAATCTGAATTAGCAAACCAGCATATTATGCACAAACTACACCACTCAGCAGAAATACAATTGAATGCAAGAAGACGCAACCTGATAAACCTTATTTTAAAAACCAAGCACTTTCGATTTTAATTTGAAAATAAAACTTTTTAAAATGCACATGTAAATTTTTTAAGGAGCTGAGTTGTTTGAAACTTCTAAGATAAGGGTTCTGTTGTGACCGTATTGTTTGACCCATTGTTGTTCATTTATTCTAGTGCAAAATGGGTGACAGCCAATTTGAAACTTTGCTTAGAAGCCCATACGTTTGGGATTCAAATACGTATATTGACTTTTGGATGGCTTGTCGAGATGACTGCCAGTTTGACTACTACCACGGGGAAGAAGATGACATAGATAGGTTGGCAGCTACCTTAGTTTGGATTACTATACCGTACCCTTTTGTTGACCCTTTCGATGACCCTTCCGAATACCCTTTTGTTACGGGATGGGGAAAAATGATACCTAGGAACCTAAATAAACCTTTACGATATAATGGTAACTATCGTTATTTTGAATTCCTACATTTAAATCAATACAGATCACGTAATTAGACTAACACTATTTGTTGCTCTTCTCAAAACAGATAGGGAAATAAGATATGACTCGTATAGAACCAACTCGTTATCGGAATTGCTTAGACTTATACGAAATAATTATGTACATGGAAATGAATACATCTCTAGAAAGGTTAACGATAGATTGAGATGGTATGAAGAAACTTATTACAACGGACAGTCTAACTGGATATTTTGTAACAACAAATTCGTAAAATTTTGGACTCATACTTTCCCTATGCTCACACCATTTTTGTGGAAAGAATTTCACCGCCGTTTTAATGAACTGCCGCCGTGGCAAAATACACGCGTCGCATTTTATTCTGATAGAGTATTGATTAATCCCGATATTAACTTGAATCGTATTCAATTTGTAAATGATTTATCGAGCGCTGTTTCCAACCAATTGGACAATGGTAAATAAAAATATTGAAATTTGAAAAATACGTAAATTGAATATCCAGGCTAAATTTATTTGAGATCAGGTGGATTATACAAAAGATACCGGCTTACCAGTCTTAACCAAGTGTGGAAGCTTGAATTCAGAAAGCTGAACGCTGACCTGATAACCAGAATACTTCAAAGGTCCAACAAAGTAGCAATTGACGTCTCAAAGTACAATTTATTCTACCGTGCCTTCGACAAATTGGATCTGCAGATTGAAAATTTCTGCTGGACATGTGATAGCATCTACAACAATCTGTGCACAATATTTATTGTGAACTCGTATAAAGACGCTGATGCTATCATAACAAAACTTGCTTCATGGAATTTTCCTACATACACTGTTATCATATTTGAAAAGCAAAACCAAAACACCAACTTGGATACTTTGAGTGACATTGCCAGCAAACTTGCTAATGCTGGAGGCTTTGAACACCACGAATACCCAGTAAGCTTTGATGACTTGTCACTAGACACATGGAATGCTATTTTGTCAGGACAGAAACATAAAATTAAAGTTGGGATCAACACGTTTCTGTTCCGAAAAATTTTCCCCGATGACGCTCTGTCAAAGTTAAACGGCGATGCGCTTAATAATTTTCTTCACACCCAGATGATAGAAGTTAACCCCAATGCTGAGCTTTCCGAAGAAGATACCTTGAATATATCCAACATCCCAAGCGAAATTGCAAATTGTTTCAAAGAATCTGAGTAAGCTACTTTTTTATCATTTCACTGCAAACAAATTAATTTTTATTAGGTTTAAAAACTTTATAAAAGAAAATATAAAATACTTCATTACTGCATGATTTATTTGTTAAATGTTGCGTCTGTTTTTATTCAGATCTAAATTTAATGTAATTTACGGACGGCCCTTTGTTGGAAAGACGGCAGCTGTAAACTACCACTCCAAAGACTTTACAAAGCCTAACGTATCTCTATTTGTTGCAAAATGCCAGTGGGAGAAAAGGCAAAATTTTCTTAATGTAGACGGTCTCATTAATAATTTTGTTAGAGATAACCCTTTGCATTCATGTATTGTCAAAAGTCTGATAAAAAATGATAGGCATAAAGCAGACATTATTGTAGATTGTGATTTTCCTGAAAAACTACTGCTGAACGAAAACGCAGATATTGTTTCTGAAATTGAGATATTTTGCACAGGTATTGCTTCACATACTTCCGAAAAAGTAAGAGTTTTCGTTGTTCTACGCCCACACTGGGCATCACAAATTGAAGGAATGGACAAGATCAAATACGAAATGACTGAGGAAGTAGCCATAAGCGTAATACAGAATGACAGTTTATATTCAGATGCAACAAAAAAGGATTTTTATAATGATAGTAAGGTTAAAGACCTTGTGAAAAATAACTTTGAGTTATCTCCAATATACTGGAATATCATATTAGAGCATATAAACAACGACTATATTTTACTAGATGGCAGCCCACATGTTGCTACAATTGCTAAATTGATTGTTGACTCTTACTTTCGTAAAACTGGTGTCACAGAAATTGAGAATCCCATACTCTTAATATTGCATGCACACAAAGCTTTGCAGGAATACAGAGACTCAGGCGTTGAAATAGGCCAACCAATGGAAAATCACTTTACTAAGTTTGAAGAAGATTTACGTGAGTATTTCAAACTATATAACAGTGACGTCATTAATTCGTTAGTTGATTATGGCCTTTTGAAAATAGCCAACGATTCTGAGCTTAAATTTTACGATTCAAAGATGCAGATTTATTTTTTTGTTTGGGGTACGCTTGCTGTGAAAACCTTCAGCAACAAGGGCTATCTGGCAAGACGTGAAATATTAGGCTACATGAATGACAATTTTAACTACGAATTAATTGAGATCTACAAACAATTAAGAAAAAAATTTGCAGACCAGCTTATAAAAATAAAATTTAAAGTGGGTAACCAATTTGATGAGGTTTTAAATTATTGGATTTTCGTGAACTCTGAACTATGTAAAAATGCTGTTATGTAAAAATCTTTTTTTGTAAGGTTGTAAGTCTAAATAAATAATAAATTTCCAAGCAACAGACCAAAAAAGTTTAAGGTAAAGCTGCTAAAGTTATTCTGACATTGCTTTGTCTTTGATTATATTTAGGGAATATTTCAGTCGACCCTCAAAAAAACATTTGTTTTTCCTCATTTTATCATGCCTCATCCTTTCGTGCCAAAAAATTAATCATTATTAGCCCTTATATGATTTTTTGAGGGATAACAATTATTTTTGTAATTTTTTTCAAAATTAATTTTAAAGTACAGGCTTATATCTATTTTAATCTTTTTTCAGTGTTTTGCTTAATTTCTTTGAGTAACAAACCGTCATTGGGACCCCCCGAAAAAATGCTAGTCTTAAATATTTAAAACTACTATACTATTATAAAGTATGTTAATCGATAATAACTACATACCAGGTTTCATCCCCATATGTTTTTTTTGGGAAACTGGACAGAGGTTTAAAGTTAACGTGTACCAAATATGAAAATATCTGATTTCTTTAAACTCACCATTGAAAGTTTTTACGGAAGTTGGGCATCCTTACTCAAACTTTTTTCCGAAAGTTTCTGAACAGTCATGGCTCTGTAACTTTGTCTTCCACAATCAATTTCTGATTCAAAACGCCCAATAAATAGCTAATTGTATGTTCTACATGATTAATGTAGAACGACATTTTAAAAAATTTAATAGGCAACAATTGGGCACCCTAACTTAAATAAATTAAATATTTCCACAATAAATGACAAATGGATCCTTTCAGTGAAAATAAGTAAATTTCAAATAGTCTGTGTTAAAAAACAAATTCGCATATCATCATTAGTTAATGCTACTACCCATGATGCTCCTTACTTGTTGCAAGCCAAATGCCTTCTGAGCCAAGCCTTCTATACGTATGCATGCCTGACAAATGAGGACGTACATGTATTTCATGCTCGTGAACACCAAATAATTGTTTATCCCTCAAAAAATCATTTAAGGGCTAATAATGATTAATTTTTTGGCACGAGAGGATGAGGCATGATAATAAAAGGATGGTTTAATGAATATTTAGGGGTAACAAATTACATGCCTTATATTTATTGGAAGTATAAACTAAAAAGAACACTTTATGTACATGACAAACTGTGACAGTTTACGTATCTTTTTAAATTTGGAGTGCCACGAGAAGCTTCTTGCTATCTTGTATTTCAAATACTAAAGAAACCATTTTCTTGCTCTCATGTTGACCCAAGTGTTCTTAAGGTATGCTTCTTGAAACACTTAAATACGTTTGAACTACTGAATTACGTTTGCAGGCATAACAAACTGTGTTTCCTTTTTCCATTTACTTTGTCATATAACAACGTTTTCAAATTGCTTATCCTTTAGAGTGAGTTGGTTTTGGAGTCTTAAGAAAACAAAATAAGATTTCAAGATTTTATGTAAGTGTTTAACATACTTATGTAGAATAGTTTGACAAATTTGATGCATGCTTGAAAAACATTCACAAAACTAACAGAAAATACCACAACAACAAAGAACTTTATTGTGCCATCAAACCTTAGACTTAGGGTCCCGGAGTCTTTCAAAGTCTTTCATTGTTGTCATTTCTTTCATTCAAAGTTTTTCAAAAGGCATGATATTTTTCAAAGTCTTTCAGCTTTTGAAAAATGTCATTTCTTTCATTCCTTTCAGGTGAATGAAAGGAAAGAAATAGAATGGTCTTTCAACATGCAAAATTGCCCATTTACGATTAAAACTAGTATAAAACGTACCAACACTAAGTAAATTGTTATCAAAACAAGTTTAATTAACAATTATTCACTTGAATTGAATTGTTTTCAATTTCAAACACGACTGGAATTATTTAAAACAATAATATCACACTGAACTAAATAATCGAAAAATTGCTTAGTTTTTGTTAATTAAATGTATTGATTGGACATATTTACTGATTAATTGAATATATTTATCAATTTGCAATTATTGGAGTTACGCTTTTGACCAATTTAAATACTTTGCAAAATTTTGCATTTGAAAGGAACGGATTCCTTTCAAGTCTTTCATTTCCTTTCCATTCCATTCCTTTAAGGCTTCCATTTCATTCCTTTTCTTTCATTATTGGTTTTGGAAAAACGTCATTCCTTTCCATTCCTTTCAGTGAATGAAAGGGTAATGAAGGGAATGAAAGACTTTTTCCCTTTCATTCCTGAAAGACTCCGGACCCTACTTAGACTAGATAATATTCATAATATACTTTCTTATCAATATCTTCCTGGCGGAGTAAAGTTTACATACGTGCTGTAGCTGTTTGTTTTTTCCTTTAAAGTCCTACAAACCAAGCAAATTACGCGCTGTGATGCAGGATGTAAAAGTGTGTAGATGATTGCAAAAATAGCAAAATATCAAAACTAGTATTTAATAACGAAAGTTGATGTACGATTAACGACACAATCATAAGAAAAAAACGTAAAGTCAATATAAACTACAACATACTACGACATTTAATCATAAGAATGTTAAAACTATGCCGTGTAAGCACTTCAAATATCAGTAGAAATGTACACTATGGCATGAGTACGAATAGCGAAATTTATTATAAAACCTAAGCTTTATACAGCAGAGTAAATTTAGTTTACCGTTTCAAAGCTAATCCCATTTATTTTCATGTGAGTATATTAAGTACACCTAGAAATTATATTTTTGTCCTCTGGTTTGTTTGGTTGACACAAGCATTAAGAAGATTAGGTTGGCCCTCTCGACGATTTCCCTGATTTTAATGCATACAAAGGCTATGCTCAAAAACTTCAAAAATCCTAGTATTAGTCAAGTAGCATGAAATGGTCATATTCGGTAATCAATTTAAACTGATATTGTCAATCTGAAACCGAAACAATACTATTTTTGAATTCACAATTCAAGGAGGTACATATGTGCGAATTGAAACAAAAATCGGAAAAGGTGCTCAAAAAAGGTAAAAACACCAAACCTCTTTCTGACAAAGTGACCAGTCCATCAAAGCCCCAAAATAGGTTTTCGTTGTCTCCGTTTAAAAAATTGTAAAAACCACAGGATATGCAAATAGGACTCATGGCTAAAACTTCTTCACAAAGTATGTCTTGTACCTAACAGTTTCCAATTTCCAAGCTGCTAATACATCCAGATTTACCTCGTATCTACTACCAGCGGTTTGAAGAGCCAGAATGGAAAATTGGTAGAACGCTCTCAGCATGACCAATAAAATAACCAACAACATCTTAGGAAAAAATTCCATCCTAATATAATTAAAGTATTAGCAACTACCAAGGCAACAATTCTGGATCCCATTAAACATCCAGTACCAACCCGAAACGGAATCATAGCAATTTGATTAATGTACGTTAAACTTACATACAAAAGTAAACTGTAGTTGCTAGGTTTCATTTGGCTCATAATTTGTAAACATTGGACATATATTCGACAGAGAAATAAAAATGGAGCTTACAAAACCATTGCTACACGGATCAGTCCTAGACAAAGCCAATATATTATAGGCAGTAGAAATAAAAGAAATGCGATGTAAAAAAACCTATTTTGGGTCAGTGCGGGCAAGTGAGCATTGACTAAAATATATAATGGTTCTAAACCGGAAAAATTAGCAAAAGGTCCCAGAGTAATTCCAACCACAAAATTAGACAGGGAATAAGAATACAGAAGGACACCAACGACATCTTTAGGCCTTCCATTTCTATAATTGATCCACTCTAACAATACAACAGAATAGTTAAGAGTTGATCAAGTTAAAAGTTGAATTTTGAAAACTTACAAATTGTAGGAAGTAAAAAAGCCTCTTGAAAACTTTGTTTAACTTTTGTTGGTTTTTGTTGGCAATACAAACAAAATAAACCAGCCTCATATTTTAGAAGATTGTTGAAATAAATACCATAAAATGTGTCTGCATAGAACCATACTATGACGTAAACTAGGGTAAAAATTAATATTGCACAGCACTTAGATTCAAAAATCCAACACTGGAGCTTTTAAACGTATACCGAGAAAACATGCTAATTGCTAAAATCATCTATGCATTTGAATACAAGATTGGTATGGCGGTGCTGGTTTTTCGATTTTTTGCATTTTTTGTGGTAACTGGAATGTTTCTAGGGCTTGAGAGAGAAGAAGAAACCTTGTTTTTGTTAAGCTTATTGGTTACCTATAGAATTATTGCTAAATTGCACATAAAAGATCAACTTGGATTATTTCTATTCTTACTTGTAATTCGTTATAAAATTAAGGAATATGTTAATGTTCATCTTCTTGTTTCGATGATATATATCTTTCTGTCTTTTGTGAGCTTGTAGTTATATATTTGTTTTATTAGTTTAAGTGGTTTTATTTTTTAATTGGTATAATATTGTCACAGGAAAATACGACACTGCTTACATTTTTATTCTACATAGTAGCGTATTTTGCGGTAGCTTTCTTGGCCTATTGGACAAATTCTGATAAGTTAAGGAACCTCACTGTGTAGGGTAATGGTGGTATCATTAGGCTAAAGTAGACAATAACAATACGGATGTTCATAAAACGGAAGTATGTATATAAAGACTGGATGATGTTGCAAGCAGTATATAAAAAAATATGTGAAGTATAAAATCTGTGCTCTGATGATCAAAATAATCAGCAATAAGATATAAATGCATATAAAGTACAAATACTTTTTTCAATCCAATACAAACAACAAAATATTGCTATGCATTTTATTTAAAATTCTAATTCTGTATACACGTGATTATGCAATTACATTTTGCAATCAGAATTCATAATAACATAAATCCAACAAAATTGGTCTCACTACTAAATCGTCTAGCACGTAAGCGGCCACAATATGTTTGTTGTAGTTTTTTCGCTAAGCTAATTCATTTTAATACAAAAACTGAAATTAGGTTAATAAATTTATCATGCAACAGTAAAAGCAATATAGGGTTTTTATAGTTGATTACTATGGTAGCTTTCAGCTAAGCCATCACACTACAACACACAGGTTGTTGTTGTTGTTTACAAAACAAGTTCATACTTCTTTGTTACGTATGTTATGTTATGTTACTTGGAACATTTACTATCCAGTAAATACAAAGAAGGGTATAAACACTATTATTGGTCAAGATATTGTTGAAAACTTTATACAACTTATGCTGCACACTAGACAAGATCTGCATCAAAAACCTAAACAAAAATAATTTGAAAACAATCACATAATCAAACATTTCAAATTTCGTCAAAACTATCATACGCCGATCTACAGGCCAGTTTTCAACAACAAAAGTATATTATTGATGGTGAAAGCATTGCTACCATCGACAATTATTTCCTGAGGAGCTTTTTCAATATGTTTGACCTTACTAGCCTTTTGAGCTTACACATGTTACGCTCCCTAACCACATTATCTCATTTCACGTTGGTGTTGTATTCATGATGAAGGCAGTAATTGTAAGGTTTCAAATATTTGATACCAAACCTTGATACCAAGTTTTCATGATATTCTCTTATACTATATCGACTTAACAACTATGAGATTTTTACCAATACTTTTAGAGTAACAGATGCACTTGGGTTGCACACAGTTTTCAGAAGCCGATTCTGTACTAGCTTTGCAAATCGAACACACTACATTCGGTCCTTGGAGCTGAAAGTCTTGTTCAAGTTGTACTTCAGAAGTTTTTAAACTTATAATGTCAAACTGTTTGATGTCCTAAAGAGATTTACTAATTCCAGGAAACTCAATACACTTGTCCTGGTATTATCCTGTACCCCGATAGTATGGAATGGAATACGTATCAGTGATTGACATTGAACCACGGTTTGTGCCTTTTTAACGCTTCTTAATTTTCAATAATAATGTGTTAGTATACTAATAATAATGGGGACTACATTGTCAACATCATTAGGACAATATGTGCATCAGAAAATCATGTAACAAAAAACACAATAATTGATTCTCGATGTACATAATGTAAAACACAATTATTGTAACCATTTGTTAGTCTCAAAACAATCTTCCGACTTTCTGTTTGAAATTCAACAGAAAACAGCAACAGCAAGTTTTGTTTGAAATACAAAATATTTTGTTTGAACGTAAAACACGGTTAGAGTTAAAACTATTTTAGCATACTTAAACTTGAAATTTTCTAGAAACAAAAACAATCTACCGAATACAGAAGTCGACGCCAGTTTTGTCACGAGATAAAGTAGTGTCCAACTTTTAACCAAAAACTGTTTTTCCAGTCACAAATATTTCTTCATAGTTCACAAATTCACAGATTATTTTGGAATTTTGACTTTAGAACACTAGCAAAGACACAGATGAGTATAATTTCAATTCCCGATCCAAGCACTGTTGAGAAGGTCGTTAATAGCTTTTCCGTTTGCGCATTGACAAGGTATATAACTTTAAATTTAATCTAAACCGACGATCTTTAAAACCTTAAAACCAAACATTTGAAATGTTGTCGTACTTCTAGTACCCAGATACTATGGCCTTGAGTACTAGTCATACAGGGACTTTTTGGAAAACTGGTAGAACAATATGAAGCAACCAAAAGATTCCTCAAACATTATTTATTTGGAAGTAAAGAACAACTTTGCATTAAAGTAATTTGTATATCCAAAAATAACAAAATTGGTAATATGTTGACTACTTTGTCAACACATTGGGCTCTTACAAAAACAATCGACTGAACAGTCTTCCATCACGCGGTACGGAATTCAAAAAAACCTACAGTAGGTCTTGCTGCCCAAAAACTTAGTTTCTTTCTGTAAATTAAAGCATTTGATATTGATCCCAATTTGGGATTCCCAAATACAGCAAGATTCTTAACAGCTCTTAAGATAACCTTGATAACATAGTACTATATTTTACACACCACGACTTTCATTCAAAAACTTCAGTACAAAATAAAGTCATTGAAAGCAAAGCAGGTTTCCTTTCCAACAACCAATTTTAGTTTGTTCAGAATGCCTACATTTTGAACACCTGTTACTTCACCACACCCACATATAATAAACGATTCAATAATCCGTCAAAGTATTATTGAAAACGTTGTTAAATCCTTGCAAAATTGCACACTGTGTGAAGCATGTAGCTTTATGGTGAATCCCTACACTCTAGTATAGCCCTTTAGTCGGTACTCGAATATTATGGATTGAAATATGTAATCTCCCATCAAGCTTTGTGTCTCTTACACGTTATTCAGAATTTCTAATAAAGTTTTTAGTTCCTCCTTTAGATTTCAGAATTTGCAAATATAGTGGTGATAGTAACCACATCGCCCGTACCACTGGCAAATTAAACGTAGAAGAAATATTGTTGCCATAATTATAAAATTCACCCTTCCAGCTACACGGTTTTAAATTTGCACTTTCACACTTTAGCTACAGATTATCAATTATGTCTAGTAGAAACATTATATCAAAATAAAAACACGAAATGTTTATACGTTGACCATTTATGCTCTGGTTCTATGAAACAATGTTAGAACAAGATCGTAATGAAACCGCATTTACAAAAAAGCAACTGTCGTAATTTAATGGTTAATACTAGCTGCATTTTTGGGAAAGTAACACACCTCGAAGCAATCATCAAACGTTTTGTTAATCAGCAAGTTAAATTTGCATGTTTAAATGTTTTAATGCATAAAAGTTTAATATATTATTGTTGTATTACTAATTTCCATTTGATATGATTCAAACATTCCTCAGCTGTAAACTGATAGTATTTTAATGATGATGGTGACTACATTGCTACGATCAACAACTTGCAACAAAGATATGCGAGTACTTTTGGTGCATAGCAACAGTTCCTCGATGTAACATTCTACGTTACAAGAATTCCAAAACATGTGTTTTAGGTCAAATATTGTAAAATCATCCTGGATAGAATGTTAAATACGCGGTGCCCATTTAATGGTACGATTCTGAGTTCATCATTTTTATTGAAAGAACATTATTAAACTTATAACCTTCTGGCTGTTTTTAAGGTTATGAAACAAATGCGATAATAGTTTATTTAATATTACTGGCTTATGACTGTTTAAAACTTTTTTCCATTTCTCAAAATAAATATCAAATGGGATCAAACCTTTTCCAATCTGAATATGCACGACTTCCAACAATACAAAGTTTATAGCTTGGATACGTACGCTTAATGCGCTAAAAACTTATTTTTCAGGCGTTGTGAGGGGCAGATGGGTTTCTAATGTGTAGGCTGAACAAACTCTGACGGTTGACTGCTACGTTTTTTGATATGGCTTGGTCTAAAGTTAAACTTGCTGGAGTGATATTTTGGAGAATCTTATTATCAATATTCTTATACGAAGCCACTATAATTGAAGTACTTTCTCTATACTTGCTATGTTGAAAGATAAAAAGATCCTTTCATTTGTGAAACCAAGTGTTCATAGCGAGAAAGTTGCGATGCTTGAAACATTTAATTATAATTGAGCAATACAAATACGTTCACAAGCACAGAAAACTGTATTTCACATTTTCATTTACCATAAGCAACAAAGCAAAAACACTTGAATTGATAAGGGAAAAGATAATTGTTTTTGTATTTCAAAATCACAAAGCAGCTTGTAACACTTAAAATGAAAGTTGTTTGTTGTTCTGATCGCTTTTTCTCCTTTTGTAAAGAAATTAGATTTTTAAGATTGCCAAATAATTTGCGATTGATCCTTCGTTAGTTTGACAAACATTGACAGAAATCTTCAGGTTTCAATTTGTTTCGTAAAATACCAAATTACGCTTAGTGCGTGATAAGCAACTAGTAAAGAGTTGAAATAAAGGCAAAGCAAATTGAAATATAAAATACAGTCTCTTATGCTTGTGAACGTATTCCTGGAGCTCAAACATAATTAAATGTTTCAAGCAGCATGGCTTAAAAACACTTGAGTTAACGTATAAAAACGGTCTTGTTTTTAGTATACCAAGTACATAGAAAGTTCCTAAATTAACAAAAATAAAAAATTTTAAAAAGTTTGATATAATCGTATCGATAAATCGCCTCTCATAACTTTTATTCAAGCACATTTGACCAAACACAAAGCAATGTAAGAAAAACCGTGGCAGTTAACCAATGGAGTTTGCTCAGTTTACACCAGAAACCCGCCTTGTTTTTCTTAAGCATTGTAAACGTATTTCTCTTTCGATTTTGCCTAATAAGCATAATAACTGAAGCCGCACATTTTGTTTAGCTAAGAGCCATACTTTTTCAGACTTGAAATTATTCGGTTTTATTTGATTTGTATTTTGAGAAAGAGCACAAACCTTCTAACCCAATCAAATGAAAGCTTAGCATCTGCGTTTCAAGAAAACTGGTAAGTTGAATACGAAACAAGCACTGTTTTTATTTTATAAGCTTAAAACAAGATAAATGTAATACGGCATTTCAAGCACCAAGAAGAATTTGAAACCTCAATACTGATACGTGCGCGATCCAACAAACATTCCATAAAGGAGCATTTCTTAGAAAATATTACCTAACACATAACAACCGTACTTTGGAATTTGACAACGGGTTAGTTACTTGCATTATAAAATTACCATTACAGGCTGAGGATCTTAAATATGATAGAATTTTCAAAGTGGAATATTACATCCAGAAACAGTTGCTGTGAATGTTTAGTAGTCATATATTTATACTTGTTGTTTAACTTGACAATGCAGTTAACATTGCCGTTTAATACTAACAGATTTATACTGAAGATCGAATCAAATCGAATGGAAATGAGTAATATATAATACACTATATAATATACTATAATATACTATAACATACTATAGTATATTATATAGTATCTGAACATACTTACAAGCATTCTTGCATGGAAATTCAGTTTTTGTATATTTAATATGGTGGTTCCAACATCAAATAATATAGTCTAGAAAACTCTGGAATTTGTTGTGGTTCCATTTAAAAACAAAAAGCCAGTTGTTAGATTTAAGGTGCCCGAACGTCTAAAACGTTTTGCAAACAATGACCACAACAAAAGCACAACTGTTTTCTTTGCAAAACTCAATACATTTTACCAGTTGTACTTTTAGTTTGCTGGTGGTAGTGACAATGTACTTACTATCACAAATATCTGAAAATTTGAAATTCTGAAAAACAAGTAAGAGGTAAAAGGTTGGATGGAGGTTACGTAGTCCAACCCATTTTACCCTGACAGCAATAAATACGGCATATGAAATGTCTGGTTACAAGAGAACAAAAATGACTTGTATGGATTCACTTTGAAGTTGCATACCTCAGGTATTGTACAATTGTAAAAGGGTATAACAATGGTTTTAAAAATGTATTTATTAATATTACTATTCATACTTATTTGCGAGCATGCTGAATAGCAAACATTCCAAGATGCAACATTCTGGAAAAGGTTAAAAGTTGAATTTTTTTACCGTAGCGTTAGCGTTGGCGTACATCTCACGTTGTGCAAGAGAAGGTCCATTGGTTTATCTGAGTGAAAGTTTAAATGATTTGGAATAATATATATTAGGAAACTGTCAATGGAAAAATTGAAAATGGTTTTAGCTCTAAAGCCTAACTTTGTGATTAGGGTAAATCGTAATTTGTCCTAATCTTCTACAATGTCATGACAATGTAGTCAGCAACATTTGATTTACAGCAATGATAAATACAAAATTGGTGTTACCAATTTAAGTAAATTGACTAAACGTTTCTTTGTTGTAGCTTGAAGTATATGCTTAGCAAAAAGAATATTGGAATAATCTGCTGTGCTCTGATTTAACTTAATAACGTTGATCTGGAAACGGTTTATCCATTTGCATACAATCTGTAACCTGTGTTTTTAATCTCAAGCAGATTCGTATTAATGCTTTAGCTTTGATGTTAAATTTTTATGTGTGACTACAATCCTGCTTCCGATGACGGTTTCATTAGAAAATAAGTCTGTCTATGCTTAGATATAAAGGATATTGTTATTAATCAATAAACTATGCTTTTATATTTGGATGGACGAAAGAATGTATACACGGAAAGATTCTTTGAGATATGCAATTTTAAAATTAGTGATTTGGTCACTTTAAAAAATGTAAATCGAATAGTGCAACTAGAAAAATGTATTTTGGTACACTATTTACACATTTGTAACTACACAATAAACCGTTAAGGTAATTGGGAAATTTCGTTCATGAAAACTCAAAAGCAAAAACAAGCATAGTAACTTATTTCTAATGAAACATCGTTATTTGTAGCATGCGTTGCACCGAATTCAATATTATCTGACTGAACCCACAAGTAATATAAATTGCAAAAGCACATAGTTATGTATCGCAATTAGTCTTAATCAGGGCCTTAAAGCACAAAGTTTTACAAACCGACTGTAAATTTGTAATGCTGGTCAAGAAGTGACCTAAAATCATGTGTCGCACAGCAAGTACGCTGTACAACTGCTCTATCAGTGGCTTAAAGCACGAATTTTAACAAAGCGGATGTAAAACAGTAATGCTGGTCAAAAACTGACCTAAAATCATGTGTCGCATGCTATAGGTCCTATTATGAATTGTTTTTAAATCGCTATACCTCTGACCTAGAGTTGACCTATTGACCTCAAGTTCAATAGGGTTGTGGCTGAGGTGCTATTGTGTCTGTACACCAAGTTTGGCTGTAAAATTATGTGTTGCACAGCAAGTACGCTGTAAAACTGCTGTATCTGGCAGTTAAGATCCTTAATCAGGGCCTTAATGCACGAGTTTTAACAAACTGGTTGTGAATTGGTAATGATGGTTAAAAAGTAACCTAAAATCATGTGTCGCATGCTATAGGTTCTATAATAAAAAGTTGTGACATCGCTGTGTCCTCTGACCTAGAATTGACCTATTGACCTGAAATTCAATCGGGTTGTGCCCGATGTACTGTAGTATCTGTATACCAAGTTTGGTTGTAATCGGTGCAGCTGTTGCTGAGGAAAACGCATACGGCCGTACGGACGGACGTCCGGAACACAATATTATCAAGTATCTTAGCGATACTTAATAAAAGACGAAGACAATACAGTTATTATTAATATTAAAATTATTAATTTCCTTTCAAATGTCAACTTTGCAATTTTACCACGGCCGTACTAGTTGCTCTAACAGCGTGCAGTTATGTTTAATCTGTAGAAATAGAATATTTTTTTTTTTCAAAAACATGGTCGACGCATGAACAGAAACAGTACAGAGATGAGAAACTTAAACAAGCCTCCGGGTTGGCTGAGGCATGGTAGACACTGTGGCGAACGTGAAAGAGGAAAAAAGCAGAAATCTGAAGTGAGCTTCGGCTCAGGAAATTCAGTGTGATCAAGACTTTTGAGAGAGCAAGCTTGTTTGCAAAATTTGTAGTTTTTAATCTTGAGATTTATTGTTGAGTTTTATTTTTTCTGTCGTTAATAAATAAATCTGGTGTAATAAGTAAAATGTGATACCATCGTGTCATATTGGGTTCGGTTGTCTTGTTTCTGTTCTCTAAATGCTTGACAAAAACACTTTAAATAAACATTAATCGCCAATGTTTTACTTTTTAATGCTGCACTGTATTCAAATATAGAAATCGCACTGCGTAGGCCCTTCTAAAATTTGGCAGTAAACCTACGTGCAGGTTTTCTCATAGCAACAGAAATTGTGTGGGTGATGGGTTTGTTGTGCTAAAGCTTCATATAAAAAATTGTTTAATGAATAGCCTAAATATGTTTGAATTTTTTTGTTATATCGAATGCTTATTCAAAAAAGCGCAGAAAGTTTAGTGCAGAAATACCGTTTAACACATACAAGATCAGGTACATGATTGACAAACATCAGAAATACTTTAGCTGTTGTAATAAAGTAAAATTAAGCAAACATTCGGAATAAAAGTCGTAACTATACTACTTTAATGAGTCACACCAAGTGAACCCCAAAAATGGCCCATGACGTACATATTTAATTCTGTTGCGGTTACGGCTGCTTTTATACTCCAAGCAGTGCTGAGGAATGACAAAAAATTTAAAATATTGGAACTAAGCCAACTATGGTTCTTTGAATTGTAACAATCGATCATTATGAAGTTTCTGGAGACATTTTTGGAATACATTAAATTGTTTTCAGAATTGAAAATTTAATGACCTCATTTATATCCACTGTATGCGTAAAGTACACTAGTTAATGATAAAATGGTTTTGACTAAAATTTTGATGAAACCTCTGACACAAAAAAGAAGTTTACCAATTTATATAATAGAAAGCTGAATTTTATTTTGTGGCTTAAAATTATTCCACTCATTTTGCAAAATCCCACGATATTACTTAATCTCAGTTGTTGTCATGTTCATTATTCATTTACGTTTATGTACACGTTTGTCTTCATGTTTATTTATGTTTAGAATAGTAAATAGATTATTTTACTGATTAAGGTAAGGAAGGGTGCATCGCATCAGACTTAACGAATAACGAATAAAATTTCAGTATTGGCTGCTTCACGGATACGCTAAGCCTGTTGTACATTCAAAACAACCATTTAATTACATAACTTAACATTCTATGCCAATCGTTTTTAGTGACGTAAGTAGCAATATGAAAGCTTATCAAGCATACAAACTCTTTCACAATATAATTTATCATTGATAACCATATCAGGACAATTTCTGGAAACGGCTTGTAGGTTTGAACCGGAGCGGCTCATCTTTTCAATATATCAGTGGCGTAGACCAAGGGGGCACGTGCCCCCCCCAGATTCCCGGACCATGATACGGCACTTGACACTTTTCATGTTATTTATGCTACTTTATGTTTGTTTTGGTAATTCATGAATAAAATATAAAAATACTTGCCAAACTTCGCCAACTTTTATTGATACCATCAAGGATTTATTGCCGTACAAATTAAAGCATCATGCATCTGAAATACATCACTGCTGTGGTCGTTTGACAATGCAAATTTTTAACGAACGCTTTTTAACAAATTATGCAAATTTTTATGGAATTCCTAGGTTTTATGCACTGTGGATATTACGGCGAATGATTTATAAAAGAAGGTGCTACTTTTAAATGTATTTCCTATGCAAACCTAAGAATTACAAAGCGACATCTGATTTTGCTTGTTTCAACACGGCACTTTTACTGAATGTAATGTGGGATAAAAGTAGTAAAGCCGTCCACCGTGGTCCGTCATCAGATATTGACAGTTAATATGTCAAATGAATCCTAATGCACTTAGCTCGAGTGTATATTCCCAGATTTTGATAATGTTGACAAGAGAAAAAGATATTGCAATTTTTCAACTTTGATCAATTTTCCGTGACACTTCCGGTTTCAACTTTTTGATATATTTTACAACCAAACCGAATTTTTACACAAAATTTGCTGCAATAGTTCAGAAAACTTCTACTTAATATGGACAGTGTAAATTAAAAGATTTATGGGTGGTTCCTAAAAATAGACGCGGCTAAAACCTCCAAAAAGTCGGGTAAAAATTTCAAAATTTTAGAAAATTAATTTTTGTGAAAAAAATACATACACATTAACGTGATATCTATACACTATTGAATTGCGCATTTACTCCTTATACTCCAAGAAAAAAATCACAATCCTGTAATAGTCCAGTTTTGAGATATTTGAATTTTTTTCCGTCGACACCTAGAAAAAATATTTTTCGTCATTACCGCCGCCACAGCTACTTTGGAGGGCTGAAACTTTGCAGGGCTTTTTTCTCTAGTCCTACTATCATTATGTAGTAAAAGTTTTGAAATTCAAGAAAGTTCATTTTTTGGTGTCAACATCCGCTAATAGTTACTCAAACCAACCCTAGTTTCCACCGCTCTGTTTGTTTATCCGTTATCACTCCCGTATATAGACGGCAATATATTATTTACCAATATTCAGCACAAACATGAATATTACATTTTTCAACTGAACGTCGCTTTTTTGTTGACAGAACAATTTTTACATAGCGGAGAAAAAACCGACATACAAGCTGTCTAGCTTATTAGGCCGAAAGAACATGTCAATGGGTTAGCCTGCTTATTAGACAGTCCATTTGTTTCTGTAGTTTAGTTTATATCCATCCTTCCACGTGCCAACATTTCATTTTATTTAACAAATGAAAATGACAAAGCTATTTTAGGTTAGGAGATGGGAGTTTTGGGAACTGCATCATAAAGATTATGATTCTTTGTCATGTATTTGATATTAGTATTCCATATTTGTCACCGTCACATTAATGTAGCGTACAGCTTAGCAAATATGTGTAAGCTGCAATCCAATAATGCTAACATTTCTATAGCTTAAAACTTATTTTAAGTTACCCAAGATATTTTACACATGTTGGCGTAAATTAGGTAAAGGAATTAACAACGAGTGTGAAACGTAAAGTTTTATTGAAAATACGACACAACGTTTCGATCTAAACCCATTTGTCACATGTGCGCCTGTTTAGTTTGTTATTTAGGCTAATCCAATGAAGCAGTAATTTTTATCTCGTCGTCGCAGACTTAATCCCAACTTTGCTGTCCCCACACCATACAGTCCCACTTAAAATCAAACAAGGGCATGGCTTTCGACTACTTTCTAGCATTTCTAGTTTTATCTTTTGCATGTTGTTTTCAGAATATATGCCATATCTAGGATCTGAGATTTGTTGATTGTGATAAACATAAGTATGTGAAGCAAATATAAAAACAAATTCAATTCATGCATATATAAACAATGTACATGATTAATTTCAGTAAACCCTGAGCACATTAAATTATCGGTGTTGTCGTTGAAAAAAGTGCTACTTATAATAACTGCAAACTATTGGAACGCTGAGCTAGCACTTATTTGGCGTTGGTTGAGTTAGAATAGATACAAATTTTTATTCAGAACAGAATGCATTTACAAGTGACATAGTTTGCAATGTTTATACAAAAACGAATGTTCAGTACTGTTTACAATTGTTGATAAATGGGGCGTTTCAGGCGCTCAACAGTTAATGTTTGATGAGTATGGGCGTGCCTAAATTTTTATGCACCAAAATCAGTCGCATCACACTAATTTTTCAGAAAAGGTTCGTATCACAGGATCAGTGTAACCAGAAAATTATTCAGTAACTTGTAGGCAGTTTTAGCAGTTATTTAGTCAACTTTATTAAAGAGTAATTTATTATTTTACAGAATTTAATAGCCAAAGTGGCACAACGACAAATAGACAAACTTGCTCACGGCAAGGTAGAAAGGAGAGTAGTAGTAAGTGGGTTTGGTAGTGGTGGTGGAGCTCTGCTGCTCTTGCGGACGAGGATGACGATTGACGATGATGATTTTTGGGGTGTGAATTCTGCTGCTGCTGCTGGATGTGCTCAGCACATGTCTCCCAAATTTTAAAAACTGAATCCCTCCGCAAATGCTGAGGCAAAATGAACACCACCGTTCCAACACCCGAAAGTAGCCAATTTTGCAATATACTCCCACCAGCCAATTAGGTTCCGTAGGTCCTGATTGGCTCAAAAGGCAAAATGGTGAGAGGTCAATGTGGGAAGAGACGATAGCCAATTTCAACTGCTTCATTTTTTTTTTATATTTTAAGTTGGGGACGCTGAGAGCCGGTATATTTCACCCCTCAACCTCTTGCTCCATGGCGTAAAGCCGCTGAGCTGGTCTCAGGGTTACTCCAGCCCTCGTTCGGACCCTAAAAAGGCGTCCTAGTCCATCTCTGCTGGGCAGTGTCTCTTCGATAACTCCAAGCGGCCAGTCGACACGCTTGGCATTTTCAGTCTCCACGAGGACGATATCTCCCTCTTTCAGTTCCGCTGTGCTCCTTTTCCCCATCTCCCCACGCAGGAACCCAAGGTATTCCTTCCGGAATCTGGACCGAAGCGCCTCCCTCAGGTTCTGAAGCCTCCTAAAAGCTGCTCGAGTTGCCTTGGAGTCCCGTAAATCCGCCTCTGGAAGATGTAGCTTTCCACAGGAGCGCACAAAGTGGTTCGGAGTTAGAGGCATCGGATCGTCCACGTTTTCAGATTGGTAGGTGAGGGGCCTACTGTTTAGGCAATCTTCAACTTCCACCAACATTGTTTCCATTTCAGAGCGGTGAACTACTCTTTTCCCCAAGATCCTTCGGAGGAGCTGCTTCATCAGTCCAATAAGTCTCTCCCACCAACCCCCCCACCAGGGAGAAGCAGGAGGATTGAAGCGCCACTGGATCCGGGACACCGCTGCATATTCCTTCATCTTTTCAAGGCTGCTACTTGACAATGCCTTCGCCGCTGCCACAAATCCCCGGGCATTATCCGAGTAGACCACTTCCGGTCTACCTCTCCGTGAAATAAAACGCCGAAAGGCTCGTAGGAATCCATCCGCCGATAAAGTGTCCACGAGCTCAAGGTGAACAGCTCGGTAAGTGGCACATGTAAACAGCAGCACCCATGTCTTTTCACCACCGCGCAAAATCAGTGGTCCAGCTGCATCCACGCCTGTCACAGCAAACGGGGGCCCCAAATTTGTCCTTTCTTTCGGTAGCGGGGCTTCAGGCACTACACTCTTCTTTGCCAAGTAGCGGCGGCAGGTCCAGCACTTGGTGATAACACTTCTCACGGCTCTTCTGCCGTTTATAATCCAAAATCGTTCTCGGAGCAAAGCCAACAACGTGCTGGTACCCGCATGACAGTTCCGGAAGTGCTCCCACCGGATCAGCCGACTTGTAAACTCGTTTTTGTCTGGCAGCAGCAGAGGAAAGGTAAAATCTTCGTCGTCCTCCATGGACAACCGAGTACGGGTGCGGAGAAGCCCTTCCTCATCCATTTCCGGCTTCAACTTCCTCATCCTCTCTGGATTCTTGCGGAACTCCTCTTGTACATACTTAATGAGAGCTTTCTCCGCCTCTTTAAGGTCCTCAGCACTCAAACTAAAACAAACTTTTCCTTGCTGGTGCTGCTGGGGGGAATCCACATCTGGAGGTGAATTTGTTGTCACCCTCTTCTCTTTAATTTTCTTTTGTATTCGGATGAGCACAGCCAGTGCTCTAACAGTTTTCATGTGGCTGGATCTCCTCAGGAAGCGTAAAACAGCATCATCATCAGCTGTAGTGACCAAAGCTGCTGTCACAGTCTTCTTGCGCTCCTTGTCCACCAGCTCGACATCAGGAACCTCCTCGGAACTTGGCCACTGTGGCGGAGGATAACGCAGCCATTCAGGTCCCTCCCACCATCGAGATTCAATCAATTTTCTGGCTGAGCAGCCACGAGACGGCGAATCTGCAATATTTTCTTTCCCTGGAATATGCCGCCAGCTGCTCACTTGGGAAATGGCACGAACTTTCTCCACAGCGTTACGCACAAATACTCCCCATGGTCCAGCACCTCTGATCCACGCAAGTGCTGTTGAGGAGTCTGACCAAAGCGTCACGGGCAAATTAGGATTGCCCATATCCTTCAAAACAGTCATCAGCAGCCGTGACGCCAACACACATGCCACCAGTTCCAAGCGGGGAATCGTGAGTATCTTCTTGGGGGAAACTCTGGATTTTGCTGCTAAAAGGAACACTTTCACTGTTCCACTACTTTCCACACGGAGGAAAACCGCTGCTGCTGTTGACAGAGATGAAGCATCCCCAAATGAGTGCAAACTGCACTGTGCACCTCCTCCGAATTCCACATGTCTGGGCACCTTCAGCTCTGCTAGCTGGGGAATTTGAGCAGCCCATTTCAGCACGTCGGCTCGCAACTGCTCGTCCAATTTTGCGTCCATACCCAGCTTTCCCTCGTGACATTTCCTCAAAAGTAGTTTACCCCCTAGAGTAAATGGACAGGCGAATCCGAGTGGATCGTAGATGGAGTGGACCAGTGACAACACATGACGGAGGGTGGGCTCTTCAGCTATCTTTGGGATCACGTTGCTTACATCCAAAGCCAACGTGTCATCCTTCTTGTTCCACAGCAGCCCCAGCACCGATGAGACTTTTTCATCTTCTCCTTCCTCTAATGGTCCAAACTCCCACCCTCGAAGGTCAAACTGAGCCGGAAGGAGGAGTGAAACTGCTACTCGCTGGAAATCCTTTGCCTCCTCCAGCGTGTCAAAACTAACAACGGTATTGTCCACGTAAATGGACTGGAGGAGCACTTCTGCTACTGCTGCTTCTTTCCCTTTAAACTTTTTCAAATGATGACGCAGGATAGCCGCCAACAGGTAAGGACTGCAGGTGACTCCAAAAACGACTCTGCAATGCTGATACACTTTCAGCACTCTGCAGAACAAATCCGCCCACCACAGGAACTTCAGGAACTTCCGGTCCGCTGACTGTACGCTGATATGCTGGAAGGCCTTCTTGATGTCGGCCAACACTCCAATTCTTCTCAGGCGGAAGCGGGTAACGATAGGAGGGATTAGCTCCAGCAGGTTTGGCCCTTTATCAAGGCAATCATTAAGGGATAGTTTACCCCTGGCCTTTGCTGATCCATCAAAAACAGGCCGGATGGGGGTAGTGCTGCTGCTCAACTTTACCACAGCTCGATGTGGTAAGTAGTGTCCACTAAATGACGATGAGGATAGACTTTCCTCTTCGTTTACCTCCTCTATCATCCCGTCTTCCTCCCATTGCCGGAAAAGTGCATCATACTGCTGCAGGTATCCCTTTGTCTGCAGGTCTTTCGTCATCACTTTCAACCGCTTCTCAGCTGCATAGCGGTTTGACGATAGTTTCTCTTTCGCCCCCACTATCCATGGTAAACAAACTTGGTAGCGCCCATCTCCCAGCTGTGCCACTGTCTTATCAAAATGCTCCTGTGTGGCTTTTTCCAACTCCTCTTTGCTTTCACGTTCCGTTGGGCATTCAATGCCAATCGCCTCCAGACTCCAAAGCGCTGAGAGGGGATTTCCTTCGACGTGGAGGAGGGAAGTGCTGACGAGCATGGAACTCGTTTGTCGCCTTGGGGGAACTGGAAACTTCCCAGATGGTACCCAGCCCCAAACGGTTTCTATTGCTGCTGGACCACCTTCCAAATTCAGGATCTTGCCAGTGTAGAGTCTGGCAATAATGTCGTTCCCAAAAATTATTTCAATGGGATCTTTGGGGTTGCCGCCCAGGTCATTAAAAGTGACCCCTTTCTTTCTAAATTCGTCCAACCACGGACCACTGGGCACTTGAGCGATATCACTGGCAATAGCGTCTGTCAGGTACACGTCAAAGTCGCACGTGTTTCTTCCTTCCAGGTCCGAGACGAAGAACTTGGCCTTTTCTTTTTGCTGTGGCCCTGTCTTTTTTGCTCCAAAAACCTGTTGACAGAACGTGTCAAAACCAGCTGGCTTTGCTCCCAATTCCGCTGCTGTTGTGGTCAACCCAAAAGATTTTTGGGAACCTCCATCCATCGCACCACGGGCTCGTCTCACTTGTCCGTCTGGACCATGAATGAGAACGTATAGGGACTGGAGGGGCGTATCCGGAGAACTGTTGTAAACAGTCATGCTGGTGGTGGACTTCTCTGGCTGCTGTGGGGGAGGTGCATCTGCTACTACTGCTGCCGCTGCTGTTGAGGAAGATGTGGGACAAGGGTTTGACTTCCCTTTCCCCTGAGCTTTGTCCAAACTGGAACACATGACCACCATGTGGTACTCCAGACACAAGGGACACTTGGGCATATTCTTGCATTTTCTGCCTTGATGAGCTCTTCCAAGACACTTCCAGCAACCATTTTTCTTGGTTAATATGGCCTTTTTCTGCTGGTAACTCATTCCCAAGGCTGATTTGCACTCTTCCCCATAGTGGTTCCCTTCACAAAACCAGCATGACAAAGTTTTCTCACCTCCTCCTGTAGCTGCACTCTTTCCTTCTTTTCCGCCACCACTGACTGCTTGGAAAAGTGATGATGATGTGGGCATTTCTTCCTTTTCCTTTTTAATTTTCTGCTTCTTGTTTCCGCTGCTATCTCCTCCACTGCTACTAAAGGTGAACTAGGCCAGGCTCCGGTCCGTTAAATTATTCACCTCATCTTGGAGGAATTTCATGAGGGGCTCGATCTCCTCAAGGTAGTCTCTGCTCCGCTGCCAAGCTTGCAAAACATCTGCTGGGAGACAAGCTTCCACTACAGGGTAAAGCACCTGCTCACACTTGTCTCGTGTGACTCCAAGCGTATCCAGATTCCGCATCTGGGATGAAATAGTGGTGACGAGGTCGGCAAAGTCCAACTGCTTGCCTGCTGACGCCTCAATCACCAACTGCAGCAGGTCCCGAACATAAACTTTCACAAGAGTTTTCGGACGCCCAAATCTCTCCTTAAGACTGTCTACTGCTGCAGAGTAGTTGGCTGCACAAAATGGGAAACTCTGCAGCAGTCTTTTTGCTGCTGATCCCTCCTTCGTTGACTGAAGGAGGTAATGGAATTTGTCGGTCGTTGTCAACTTGGGGTCACTGTGGATATCCTCAAAGGCTGCCCAAAACGCCAACCATTCCCTTACTTCTCCTGAAAACTGGGGTAGTTCTCTTTTGGGAAGGCGTGTTTTCAGGGAGGATTCTGCTGTTGACATTGGAGCTGCCGATGATGAGGAAGCTGAAGAGGTGGACGAGACTGGTAAACGGGGCGGCACACTACATTCATAAATACACAAATCCTTTTCCAACCGGGCAATGCTGTTGCTGACTTCCTGAAGCTCCTTGGCCTTTTTCTCTTTCAAAAGGGCATCCTGAAACTTGGCCCCAGCATCAATAGCAGCTTTATGGAGCTTTCTGTAATACGCCCACTGTAATCCAAGTCATGAGCATCCGCAGCCTCCTTTGCCAACTCCTCTTGCAGCTCCATACGAGCATCGCTGAGATTGTGGAGCTTGGCGTCAAATAGGATGGAGTAATCCGTCATCTTCTTTCCAGGCTTGGTGGTGTCGGTTTCTCCGTCGGTATTGCTCAACTTCCGAATCTTCTCCTTAACGGACAGGTTCTCGGGCTCCTTAACCTTTGGCTCCTCTTCTTGATCCTCTTGTTTTTCTTCTTCAGAATCCTCAGGCTCCTTCACCACAGGTTTCTTCTCTTGTTGACCCTCCAGCTTGTCCACTCACAGAACTGCACAAAACTCCCAAAAAGTCTCAAATTTTCACAAAAATCACTAAAAAATCACTGCTTAATTCACTGATCCTGGCAGGTTCGCCAGTAATGTTGATAAATGGGGCGTTTCAGGCGCTCAACAGTTAATGTTTGATGAGTATGGGCGTGCCTAAATTTTTATGCACCAAAATCAGTCGCATCACACTATTTTTTCAGAAAAGGTTCGTATCACAGGATCAGTGTAACCAGAAAATTATTCAGTAACTTGTAGGCAGTTTTAGCAGTTATTTAGTCAACTTTATTAAAGAGTAATTTATTATTTTACAGAATTTAATAGCCAAAGTGGCACAACGACAAATAGACAAACTTGCTCACGGCAAGGTAGAAAGGAGAGTAGTAGTAAGTGGGTTTGGTAGTGGTGGTGGAGCTCTGCTGCTCTTGCGGACGAGGATGACGATTGACGATGATGATTTTTGGGGTGTGAATTCTGCTGCTGCTGCTGGATGTGCTCAGCACATGTCTCCCAAATTTTAAAAACTGAATCCCTCCGCAAATGCTGAGGCAAAATGAACACCACCGTTCCAACACCCGAAAGTAGCCAATTTTGCAATAACAATCATACAGAGCCGAGTGCAAACAATTCAGAGATACTGATTGGATTGATATACAATACTTATGATCAACGGTTGGATTTATTCTCATCTACATGTGCATCACACTGTTTATATGAGTGGAATTGAGGTCATACTATCTGTCCGAGTTAGAAAAGCCTCTATTTGAAGTGGATTATATGTAAACAGTGAC
This sequence comes from Entomobrya proxima, assembly GCA_029691765.1. Classification (NCBI taxonomy): domain Eukaryota; kingdom Metazoa; phylum Arthropoda; class Collembola; order Entomobryomorpha; family Entomobryidae; genus Entomobrya; species Entomobrya proxima. The sequence continues at coordinate 66,417,237 of CM056168.1, forward strand.
ATGCAGGTTGAAGTATGCAGAGGAGAAGGAGTACAAACATAGGTCATCAAAAAATGCTTGACGTCATGAGATACGTGTTCAAAATTTAGTGATAAAATATACGAGAACAAAATACCGACTACCAAACTATTGACTTTCTGCGCAATTTTATTTCTGTTTTATTGAAGTGCAGAACCGCAAGCCGTTCCATTTTTCCTATGTTGTCTAAAGCTTTTAATTTGTATTCCTACAATTTACATTCAGCACAAGCTAACTATTGCGTCTAGAAACCTTAGAGAGTATACTATACAAGGTAAGCAAATTAAGATTCATTTTGATACACGTAAGCTTTTACAAAAATAAGAGAAGTTTTCGTACCACAGCGCTGCCAAATCGTACGTTTTATTACACAAACAAATTGGTAAGAAATTGAAACGAAAATTTGACAAAAGAGATTTCTAGCATAATATTTTGTCGTCAAAAGTGTTGTAGTATAACTATTGACATCAAAAGGTGAATTTTCAAGAACAAAAATCTTACGTAAAATATATGTGATTGTGGCGGTGGTGCAGAATATAATACAAATTTCTAGACAAAATCAGTTTCACAATTTATAGCATAAGGCAAGACTGGCCAAAGGAGCGTATCAAAACCAATTCAGGAACTTAGTTGGCTAACTCCCAAATCATTATAATTCCTAGCTGTGGTGGAACAAGTAAATGCTTTATACATGTAAGCATAGTTGAGCAAATATTACTTACATGTCAGTATTCAAACATTTTTGAGGAAGTACTTTAGAAATACAATTAAAAACGTTCGGTATGGCAATCGTATTTATTGTCGTTGGACAGAATTAGATGAAACAACCAAGTGATTAAACAAATAGTCGTATTTGTCAGACATTTTCAAAGTTTAAAGAACTACACATAATACACATAAACTTACTACTCGAATTGGAAACAAGCGTACGTAGATACGTTTGATGTATTGATAACTAACTTTTTAGGAAAAAAACATTACGATATCCTAAATATGCTATGAGTTGAAAGTATGTATTATTTTTAATGTTTTCACTTTATCTTTGTTTTACTGTATCTTTGCTGTTACAATGTACAGCATACTTTTGTGCGGATGAAAATCGAACATTCAGACAGTTGTACCCAAAGATGTTATAACATATCCGTAATAATGGCCGAAGAACCAGGTAAGTCTACAATCTCTTTATGTACAGCTATATCTGCATTTGCGATTCTGAATTTATGTCGTGAATATGTAGAAATATGAAAAGTACTATAGTCGTTATAAAGCTTTCTACATAGCTTCTACAAACTGATAGTTTTGAAAATTGTAATAAAACATTATAAAACGGCTTAAAACTTACTGCTACTGGTTTATGGCTTTTGAATATTGATTAATTTGGTAGTTATTGCTCAATAATAGGGATCTTTTAAGGACATTTGTACAGGTCCTTTGACGGTACGATGTAGAATTGTATTTCTCACATCTGATTTTCCGTTCAACACAGAGCAGATAGGAACTGAATGTAAACAAATGAGCTTCTGTTCAACCAGAGTCCTTGAATAAAGCGGTGGTAAAAACAAAACAATAAATAGAATTCTACATCTTACCGTCAATGCTCCAGCAATATGCGGTGGCCAAGCAGACAAATAAAATATAAAGGAAGATGAGCGTGTGTTTTTATGAGCTACATTTTTTAATATAACTTTAATGAGCAAGCGTCAAGTCCAGGAATGAGTAAACCCCACCATTTTGATAAATCCCATCTCAGTGGGAAAAATGTTTTTCCCGGGAAAAAATCCAAAATGTCCAAAAGTGCCTTAAATACACTGGTCTGAATCAATGACCATCCTCGGAACCATAACCATTTACAATGGTCATAACCATTTCTTTTCATTCTCTTATACTTACCGTTGGGCCCGGTTGCATTTAAGTATGAATATGGTCCTTTATATTCTCCCAGTTTTGTATTTTTATCAATACATTATGTTCAGTGCTATGGACGATATGCTAACTGCAAACATGACTCGTGAAATACGATGGTGGTGGTGCTTGAGCAAATTGCTGCATGCGTTCTTTGCCTGAGTGTGCACCAGTTTGTTTTAATATATCTTTATTGAATGCCAGTCAAGAGTGGAGTTGAAACGAAATCTCATGATTTCGTCATCAAAGACATGCCATTTTACAGACAGTTCAAGATATTATCATTCTACAGCAAAACTTATCGTCTAGCTCTAGATTAACATAATTCACACATTTCTTAATTCCATATATCTATGGTGGTTCACATATATCATTCAGAATCAACTAAAATTAGTTAACTGAATTCCTGTAAATCTTACACCTGTTCTAAAAACCTCGCTTATCCATGCATCCAAGCAAGTCTATGCTTTTGTTAGCAGAATTTTGTTACCTGTCACACTTTATTAAAATGCTTATATTACAGTGTGCTAGACAAAGTGAAAACAAAACTATATTAAAACAGAATAAAAAGGAGGTAAACTTTTATATATTGCAGTAAATGCAAGGTCAAACACAGCACTAGAACCTCCACCTTTAGAAGACTTTCCTTCATATCCATGTTTCTGGAAACCTTCACAAATCAGTGGGTGTTGGCGTGTCGTTGGCGATCGATTCCAGCATATTAAACCACAAGATAGAACCGAAAAATTGTTTGAAGAGAACAACGGAGAAATTGTAATAGTTGCATCCCCACAAAATTTTGTACAAGACTTTGATTTTGAAGCAATCAAGCACCAGATTTTGGGACAAACAAATAACTGGGAAGATGCATTGAACGAACATGATCCTGCACTTGGGTCATGGACTTTAAATTCAGGTAACACGACTTCTGCATAAAATTTCACAGATGTTATTTAGGAAGATATAACGGTGTCATATCAATAAACGGTTTCATTTTTTAGATCCGAAAGCATCTCGGTTTTCCTACATGACAACATCATACAGTAAGGGAAAGATACATGCAGCCCTAGAAACAATTTTACGGCTTCCTAAGTTAACAAAAGAGCAACCAAAATTGACAAAGGAAATGCAAGATGAAAAAGACCGTTTGCTCAAAAATCACAATTCTCGGCTTTCAAATTTGTTAATATATGCACGACATAAACTTGTGCATACAGTGGATTTACCACCAGATGGGCTATCGGCCTTAGACTTTTGGACAGCAGATAGTACTTGTGAAAATTCTAAAGGATTTGTACAAATTCTTATCACCGCATTTCCCAAATTTGTGCCATTTGTTGGAATAAAAAAAGGGAACTTTAGCACAAACGCAAATTTTGGAATACACAAAGATAATTTTCCCTTTGATTTAAAAAGTTTTCTCGACCAGTTGAAATGTTCCTTTGACTACAACATGATGACAGGTATGACCACCAAACTGTTTGACCCTGCTCCTTATAAGTATCTCTAAAGCAAGATTGTTTTGCATGCTAGGTGGGCTAGAAAAGCGATATCGGGGCAAACTTTCTGCTGGAAGCCTTACCCTTGAGTTTCGAAAACCAAACCAGTCCTTGGAATTCCATGGTGACACGACAGCATTAGCCGCTATCATTCGCAAAGGCAGTATAAAAATTATCTGGAACGACATACAGGATGTTCATCTGACGTATACATTTTCAGGTGACACGTATCTAGAAAATACTTGTATTATATTCAGTAAAACTGAATGCAGGGTAGACCAGCTTTTAGAACACTGCACAGGAAAGAAAATCATAATTGTGGATGACACAGACACAAATGTGTCTGATGTTGTAAATACCGTAAGTAAGAAATACAACTGCAAGTTAGTAGAGGTAGAAGTTAAATGGGAAGACATACGTGGATGCAAAGCTGAAAATTTTGCATTGTCACGAAATGTTAGTTTTCACAAAGTAAACGTACCTATAGGACAAATTCTATCGGATCAGAAATTTAGTAGCTTTGTAGAGGAACTAAAAGGTGAAGAACTGAAAAAACTGTTAAGGAGCGAAGCACCTCAGATTTTTGATAAATATGAGAAACCGTCGCTGCTTGCTTTTTATATAGAACGAGAGTTTCTGGAAAAAGTTGTTACAAAATTGGATACTCTTACAAGAGACATGCAGATAGTAAACGATGTTTTTGTGATTTGCGGGATTGATTACAAAGACGCAAAAGGATGGTTTCCCGGAAACAAAGTACCGTTAATCATTAAAAAGGGGAAAACAGGTCTATTTAGACTTTGCGATTCAGATGAGCTGAGTAATAGAATTGTGTTGATTGAAGATTCAATGGAATCGCTTGCAAACATTTTTGAAATTATAGGAGAAAAGAAATGGTTTTAAACTTATAATATTCATTGTTTCAAGCACAAAGAACAGGACGCACTAAGTTGGATTGGATCCAAAGCTAACGATTCTATTTTGTATGAAATGTGTATTAAATGCTTAAACACAAATCAAAGTAAACTTACAATTAGTGAAGGAAGTTTACTTGACGCTATTCCTGAAAACATTCGGGCAATTGTTTTATCTGGTGTACCTGGATCAGGAAAGTCAGAAGCAATGAACAAAATAGCATACAATATGTTTGCTAAATACGAAAGTCGTATTGTTGCAGTAATCAAAATAAAACAATTTATGGCAAAATTACGGGAAATTCTTGCCAACGAGAAATTATGTGTAAGCACTGTTGTAAATACACTGGTGGAACTGGGATGTGATTCTTGTTTTAAAAAACAAATAGCAAAAACAGTACTGCTGTCCTCACAAGCAGACGCAAAAGTAAAAGTTGAGCTAATGTTTGATGGGCTAGATGAAACAACAAGTGATTCCAGAGTTTTGTTAATAAAAACTGTAAAATACATTATAAAGCATATGCCAATAGTTCGAACTTGGATTTCTATACGAGATCATTTAGTCCATGAAACAGAAAACTTACCACAAACAGTGCACGTAACAATGATGCCATTTACTAGAAAACAACAGATTGATTTTGTTTTTGAGAAGATGCATCAATATATACAGGAAAATAGCCCATCTAAAAGTCAAGTTGTTCCTGATGATAAACTTGAAGCGTTTGCTGAAACATGCACAAACATAAAACTTTCAAAAGAAATCATTGACATTGCTGGAATTCCATTACATTGTTACCTGATATCCCAGTTCTATGCAGAAAAAGCTTTACAAAACGACTTTTTAATAGACGAAAATCGTCCCACATTATATCAGCTATACAAAAATATATTTTATCAAAAATTTCTCATATATCATAGAAAAAATGGCGTGAATTTGCAAAAGTCACATTTAAAATTGGCCATATATGGAGAGCCTTTTGACCGCATGATGCATAGACACATATATTTGGCTTTAAGGTTATTGTATTCCGAAGAGTGTGCCGATTGGTTCCAACAAAAAATGTGCCTAAACATTAAAGACTTAAACAAACTTGCAAGTCTTGTTCTACCATATGGACTGATTGAAAGCTTAGAGCCAATGCGATTTCTACACTTAACATTTGCGGAATACCTAGTTGGTGTTTTTATTGGGCAAGTAATCACTAAACAATTAGAAAATGAGATATCTACTACGGACACCAAGTTTTTAGAATTAGCGTGGAACAATACCTTGTGTATTGATACAACACGAGGGAAATATTTCCCAGTTATTAAAAAGCCAAGCATTGCATACTTTTTTGACGCTAGCTTGGCCAAAGCCATGGATGATGATGATTGCAAAATAGTGAATGATGAAATGGTGGATATCATATTTTCAATGATTCCACCGTCTTACATTCGAGATAAAAACAAAGAAGAAGTTGAGAACTTTAAAAAACTGTTTGATGTCAAAGTTGCACCCTGCTTTCCACTTCAAAACTTGTTCATTCTTCAGCACCAAAATCGTCAGTTTGAGTATTGTAAACAAGTAATTTTATTGGGGAAAAGGCATGTACTAAAGGTGTTTCCATTGATTTACCGTTGGAACAAACTTGAAATAATTGAAATGGCTTACACTTCCAAAGATTTGACATTGTTTGAAATACGACCAAAGTTGAGCAGAGAAGCGTTTATAAACAGTAAAATATTATCCGAAAACGACAACTGGCTAGAACAGCTGCACAGACATGTTGGACAGCTGTTGTTTACCGGAAATCTGGTGGACAATTCACTTTTAAAATGGGTAAAGTTTTTATTGCTTGAACTGAAAAATATAGAAAACGAGAGAAAACAAGCTGATAAAAATGTTTATGCCGAGGACTCCCTTCTTTCCTATGCAATACACAACAAAACATCTAACTCAAATAGTATTGAGTATTTATGCAAGCTGGGCATTGATGTAAACATGCCAGATTTTCTTGGCAGAACGCCTCTAATGGAAGCAGCCAAGAATGGCCGGATTGATCTTGTCGAAACATTACTCACAGAAGGAGCTGATATTTCTTTGAAGGACAAAGAAGGGAACTCTGTTGACCTTATCCAATATTTGTTACAAGAAAGATCCACGTTATTCAATGAAAGGGGCCTTTCAATACAACGTAGAACTTTAGCATCGGGTAGTGTTCCCTTAGCAAAATCTCTCTTACCAGAGTTCCCGCATTTGATTTCCGAGTACAGTACAGAGTTTATTGAGCAGTGTGCTATGAATCTAAATGTAAGATTCTCTAATAAATACGGTGAAACGCCACTACATTTTAGTTTGAGTAACAGTCCTGATCAAATAGAGGCTACCGTCGCACTGCTAAATGCTGAAGCTGATATATACGCAGTTAATTGGTTTGGAAAATGTCCCATATATACCAGCTTAATACATTGCAACTTGGAAGTTATGATAGAAATTGTACGTCTTGAACCTCTCTACTCCAATGGAAGGGAATGCACTTGTAAACTTCATACATTTATTCGAAAAAAGCATACACGTTTGAATAAAATAAGGAGGAAAAAGATGAGACGGTTTGTCAAAAGGGACGCATCCAGACTGCCCGGAGAAATTTACATAAGATTTTATGACTATGTATTGTTATATTATGTACTACTTTATCTGTTAATCAAAATGGTAACAACTCAAAAGCCGGATGAAGCTTTTGGTTTTCTATATCTATTAGCATCATTGGATTTAGGACGCTATTTGCATCACCATCCTTTTTGCAAAACCAGAAATAATACAGACAAATACTATATTCATTTACTTAATTTAATAGAGCCACCAGACGAGAATAAACAAAAACTTACTAAGTATATTGAGAATCGGATGTACTGAGGAACTATTAGACACATTTTTCATGTTGCCAGTGCACTTTAGTGAACGAGTTCTAATGACTGAAATAAAGCCCTCATCCTTGTTATGGAGACATTTTTTAAATTCTGATATCTTGGAACATTTAGGCTTTATTGAACTACAGAATTTTTAAACATTTATTACAACTAATAGTTAACAATATTTACATAAACTAAGACTCATTTGTGTCTTTGTATCCAGTGCTGTAAAGTTCTTGTTTGGCTTATGCTCGAACCCCATATCCCGGTTTTCCCGATCATGCTGCCACTTTAGTGGTGATATTTTTCCGAATAGTATTGAAACCTTGGGTAAACTGTGTGGGTTTTGTAGATTTGACAACACTGCATTACATAAATCCCAAAAAGTTTCGATGTCTCTTGCCAGTGCAATATTTGGAGCATGTTTTGATTTTGGTCTAGATCTTAGAAAATTATTTTTGCAAACAAATCGAGCTGTAGACTTTGCTCGCTGCTTCTGATCCTTGACTGCTGATTGGTGCTTCCGGCTTAATGCAGGCTTTGATGCCCAATTTCTGAGCTTTAATTTGACCTAGCGTTTGTGGACTAATGTTGAGTGTGTTGGCTTCAGCACTAATTGAGTTGGAAGGCTCCTCGTCGAACAACTTTGAAGTCGTCTTCAAGCTTCATACGAAAGCCACCGTTGCAATACGTCCTTCAGAGAACTTGCACCCTAATCTTTTTGTAGCTTTATATCCACGATTTATTTTGTATATACCTGTCAGGCGCTTACCTTCTTCTACAAAGTTTTTCAATGCTTTGATCTTTGATCTAAGCGCAACATTTTCGAAGTTGGATATAGCCCGTTTTACAAACGCTTTATTCTTCCGCGATTTTATGACGATGCGTTATTTTTGGAAAACCGAAAAATGCATCACGTAACCCCCAAAGAATGAGCTATCAGATGATGCATTCAATTTTTTATCTCTTGCGTTCATATGCATTTTATCTCTATTTGCATAAATGTCTCCATAACAAGGAGGTGGGCTTTAGTTGAAATTTTAGTAGTTCTAAAAGATTTTCAAAATGCATAAAATCTGCAAGTCCGTGTTGGCATCATCTGTGGTTATATGCTGTGTGGTTTTGCTTCAGTAAAACAAGTTTATTTTAACAAACACATACATTATCTGACTTTTTGTTTTGGAAAGTGTTTGAAACTATTTTATTTCGTTTACGAACGATTTTATAAAACTCTGTGGTGTATCTATTAACCAGTTGACACCACGAAATAGGATGCTACGGCAAAACAACATGACGATTGTATGATAAAAATATAGAGTCTATTTTTCTTTGTTTAAAGCCCAATTAAGCCAGATTTAAAGCACATTTGGCCTGGCTCTTTAAGCCCATTTAGCCTTGTTTTAAACTCATTCAGCCAAGTCCATATCAAATTCAATTCTATATTAAATTCAGTCAGAATTTTCCTCCAAAATCGTTCTGTTTGTGTTTCAGATCGAAAACGTTACTTAAAAGCTTCAAGCACGATGACATTGCCACGGCTATGTGTACAGTTATAATTTCTAAACTAGAGCGACCTACAATTTTTGTGTTGTGGGGCATCTATTAAGCTCTACAAATTTAGCGAAATGGGCACGACCGTGCATATGTTTTGATGGATATGTTTTGAATAGCTACCATTAGTAGTAATGTCATACCAAGACAAGTCCAAGTGTTCTTAGCATATGCACATTATGCTGCATGAAACTGCTGGAGCATGTTGTATGTGTTTAAGCTGCCTTTTTAGGTATGAACAACTGTATTTTACATTTTCCGTTCCGTTGCCTTATGCAAACTTAATTGCTCAACACTTACTTAGTGCAAAATGGTTTCCAGACTTTTTAAATAGTATTTAAGTAAAATGTAATGTACAAATTGTAATAAACTATAACTGAAAATAAAAAAACTAAATATATTTTGATGTTTTGTCACTATTTATTTGTTTGGTTTGTCAGTTTATCTTGGGCTTGACGCTGTAACAGAGTGAATATTTTGCTTTTAATTCCTCCGTTGTGTTCTTTAATAGGATGCAGAAATAATAACGCTTTGGAAGAAATTGTTGAGAGTAAATTTGAAATATTTATTTTTCACACTATCGTTAACGAAAATGTAGATAGAGGTTAGTTTATAATTTATAATTAAGCCGAAATATTGCACTACAGGGGAAGACTGAAAGAGCCCCTGCTCTTGCATTCACAACTTGTGAAGATGTGTCATTTGGTTTTAAGTAGGAGAGCTGAGATTTTTCAGCTCTCGTTCCTTTTCCACAAAGTGCATGTACAGACCACATGGAAGATGGGATGTTGAAGTTGGTGCGCTTGGCTTGGTAGGCTTTACGTCACGAGTGGGGTTACAAAGTCCCCCCACTAAGGCGGTGATTTTGGACATCCGGGTCTAATCAACGTCTCTGCTTGGTCCCACGATGTAAAGCCTGATAATCTGTGGGTTTTCGAGGACGAAGTATTCTGCTGCTGGCAGGAACTGGTGAGTTTGTTGGGGATGAAAGTGAAGCGGATGAGGACGGGGTGGCTGGGGATAACAGTATAAAATCGGTGGGAGGCACCGAATTTTTGTGTGGAGTACTCATGCTGTTGTCCGATTGTTGACAATTTTCCTTGTCCATAAAACCTGTTGTTGAATCTGTCCGGGGAACGTAGGGGCGAAGCATCTGAATGTGGATAGGAGACTTTTTGGTGCCATCGGGAAGGGTCACTTCACAAGTAAGATCATTAATGATTTTTGAAAGGATTCCAATGTGTTTGTAGAGAGGGCATAGACTAGCTGTGATTTTCTTGTCTCGATTGGAAAGGGTGGTATCTTTTAGGCAAACTTTGTCTCCAACAGCAAATCTTATAGATTTATGGTGATTGTCATAGTAATCCTTTTGGCGAATTTGGGCAGACTGCAAATTTTCCTTGACCTCCGAAACAATTCTTTGGAATTCTGCAAAACGAGAAAAATACACATCATCATTTACTTTAGTGTCACACTGAGCGTCTTCATCATCCGATGAGTCATATCCGGTTTTTGTATCAAATTGTAAACTCGGAGTCAAATTTAGTAATATTTGCGATGGTGAAAAGCCAGTGCAATCGTGTGGAGACGAGTTGATAGCAAGCTGGAATGCCGGGAGATAATCAGCCCATTTGGAATGTGGTTTTCCATCCAGATAACTTCGAATCATGGTCTTGACCACACGGTTCACACGTTCGGACTGGTTAGATTGTGGATGATAAGGAGAAAGAAACGAGTGTCGAATACCCCAACGTTTGCAAATACTTTGAAGTAGACCCGATCTAAAATTGGTGGCATTATCGGTGACAATCGTGTGAGGTGCCGAGTAACGGTAAAACAGCTCTTTTTCTAAAACTTTCCCAATTTGAACTGCTGTAGCGTCCCGGAGTGGATGTAATTCCACAAATTTACTAAACGAATCAACAGCGACAAGTACGTATTGGTATCGGTGTGGAGATGACGGTGTATATGGTCCAAGCAGATCAATGTAGATAGTATGCCAAGGGCTGGTGATTGGTTTGACTCCCATTAAACCATGTGGTTTCTGATTGCTGTATTTGTTCCTTTGGCATATGTCGCAGGTATGAATGTATTTCTCGACAATTTTGCGCATTCAGGGAAAATACGCCCTTGTACGTAACTTTTAAAGGTTTTATCGATGCCAAGGTGGCCACCAGTTGGGGAGTCGTGTAGAGATTTCATGACTTCCGAGCGTAGAGAATCGGGGATAAATGGGACTAATTTTCCTTTCTTAAGTTTCTTGTATAGTATGCCGTTGACATCACAAAACTGATCCGGATTTTGTAAAGCAATTTTACTGCAACTGGGATCACTTTTCTGTGCACTTTTGATAACAGTTTTATCCACATTACACGTGAGTGTGGTTGCAACATTGATACGATAGTTGAATTCCTCATCTTCATCAATTTCGTCTGGAGGATAGCGACTTAAAAAATCGCAAACAACGTTGTCTCGTCCTTTGATGTGGGTAATGGAAGGACTCCATTCCTGAAGTTTCATGGCCCATCGCATTAGTTTAGCGTTGGTATTTTTCATGCTGTTGAGATAAGTTAGAGCTTGATTATCTGTCTCAATAGAAAATGTTGAACCGTCAAGATAGTCTGCAAATTTATTCAAAGAATATATTATTGCGAATGCTTCCTTTTCAATAGTGGAGTAATTTTGCTGGGTTTTGTTGAATGTTTTGCTGGCATAGCAAATTGGTCGCTCTAATCCTTTCTCATCCAATTGTAATAATAAGGCCCCGAGCCCTTTAGACGCAGCATCCGTTCTTAAAACAAAGGGTTTGTTGAAATCCGGATGATGCAGCACTATATCCTCAGCAAGAATTTGTTTTAAATGGTTAAAGGCTTTGTTAGCTTCCGGTGTCCACTTAAATTTCCGCTAAATTTCTAGTAAATTGTACAGCGGGTAGGCAATTTCCGCCATTTGTGGGATGAAGTGGCGAAACCATCTAACTGCGCCAAGGAAACTACGTAACTGTTTCCGAGATTTTGGGACTGACAGCTTACGAATGGCTTCCACTTTCTCAGGGTTTCGTTCAATTCCTTTGGAGGAAATGATATGCCCTAAAAACTTTACTTTTTCCCGGCCAAACTGACACTTCTTCGAAGAAATGGTAAGGTTGGCGGTGCACAAACGTTCCATTACCGCTTGAATGTGGACAAGATGATCTTCAAAAGATTTAGAAAATATCAAAATATCGTCTTGGAAAACAAAAACGAAGGCATCCATTCCCTTAAGTGCCTTGTTCATGAGACGCTGGTAGGTAGCTGGGCTGTTTTTCAATCCCTGGGGCATTACTTTGTAGACATATGATCCTCGGCGAGTTTGAAATGCTGTAAACTTTTTATCTTTTTCGCGCAGACCCACTTGCCAAAACCCACTTTCACAGTCAAGTGTACTTAGATAGTTGGCTTCAACCAACATGCGGAGAAGGTCGGGTATCCTTTTCATTGGAAAGCGGTCAGGGATGGTGAGTGAGTTGACATAACGATAATCATGAACAAGACGCCAGTTGCCATTCGGTTTGGGGCAAAGGACAACGGGGGAGGAATATGGAGAGTTACTTTCTTCGATGAGTCCCTTATCCAGCATTTCTTGGACAATTTTGTCGATAATCTGATGTTTAGCTTCGGAAACTGGGTATGGTTTGATTAGTTTTGGAGTGTCAGCAGTGACATTTATTTCGTGTTCTACAAGGGAAGTGCGTCCGAGTTGTGGAGAGTCCAGTACAGTTGGAAACTGTGTCAAAATTTCGTGGATTTTCTGTTGTTCCCAATCTGTGAGCACTTGTAGAGACCGGATGTGATGTGTGTTCTTGCTGGATAGGCGAAATTGATACCGTACATTAGGTCCTTTATCTTTAAACCAGAATTGAAACAAGTCAAAGTCGACTTGCATGCCACTATTACGTAAGAAATCAGTTCCTAATAACATCACAAAGTCACAATTATCAATTATCACAAATTTGTGTTTAAAATTTTTATGTCCAATACGAAATTTAAGGGTTACTTGTCCTTTTGGTAGCACAGTGGAACCATTCACCAATTTCACTTTACCCTTTTTCCACATTTTAACTTTCTTGTTTTTCCATAAGCGATTATCACCAATTGCAGAAATATTTGAACCACAGTCCACTAATCCGTCACCTGTCACCGTGTCACTTTCTTTGGTATGGGGGTCTACTATTGGAAGTTTTACTGGAATCATGGGCAAATTACAGTTATGACCACTTAATGAATGATTATTGTGAAACGAACCCATACATTGATTTGTTGATGTTTCAGAAATATCATCCTCCGAGGAAGACGACTCCTGTTCCGTAGGATTGGAATTTGGTAGAATTTCCGCTGCGTTAACTCGGGCTTGTTGTAATTTTTGTCGACATTCTGCTGTGGTATGATTATTCTTACCGCAAGTACCACATGGGTCCTTTCGAAGATGTGGAGGACGGTATTTGGCTTTATCCGGGGTTGAGAGTGGCTCATTCTGTGCTGTAGAAACTGGCTGGGTAGATTTTTGTTGAAATTGGTATGTTTTCTGAAAAGGCTGGGTTGAGGTTTCCAATTTGGAGGCAAATTGAATAAGTTGATAAATATCCACTGCTTGGCATGCCATCAAATGTGGTTTGAGTGAAGGAAGAGCCCGTTCCGAAATAAAGTCCAAAACCACCTTTTTGTTATTTAAATTGTGACTTTTATGCAACTTTAGGTATTGCAATTCCATTTCCATCGCAAACGTCGCAAACTTTTCATTTTTCTGTTGACGCCGTAGTAAGAGTTTTTCTAGTGCCGCGTTATGGTTGGATTCAGAACCATACATGCGCATAAAATGGTCACAAAAATCACTCCACATCTTGACTTGTAGCTTTGTGCATTGCCACCACAAATTTAATTCCTTGTCTTTTCCAAAAATTAGGTGTAGGTGGGATAAGCGCTCCTGTGGTGGGATCCGTCTTTGATTCATGTAGTGTTCTAATTCTTCCAGAAAGGACTCAGCTGTGTTAAGGTTCGGGTCAAATTTCGGAGGTGGTATTGTTGACGGAGGACTGTAAGTAATCGGTGAAAACGGTTCCGCAAAGCAATGTTTCTGTGGGGGGTTGGGTGAATTTGACAGCATTGTAGTGCTGGCAGAAGAAGGTGGACAAATTGGAGGGGACCCGGTGCACATGTTGATATTTGAAAGGTCGGAGCCAAGATTTGCTTCAGTTTTTCTACAAATGGTCGAGGGATGAACTCGCCAGCAAGGATATTTTCTATTCCATTAGAAAATGGATTGTATCCTGAGAAAGCTGGTCAAATTGACGTTGTTGTTCCTCGAACATGGGTTGCAGATCACTGTACCGGAGATCTTGACGCTGACTTGCAAACTGAGTAAACTTCCGAGCCTCGTTTTCCACATCCGAAATTTTAGCACTTAATTTATTTTCCAGTCCTTCTAAATCAGATTTGACTTTCAACATTTCGGTGGAAATGTGGGATTTTTTCCGGGTCTGTGGTGCATTCTCCGGAGAAAACGGGGTTGTTGGAATCAAACCTGCGGGCGTATTCCATATTTTCCTGTGGATACTCCTATAGAGGCGGTTGGCCATTATGTAGAGATAATGTACCAGCATGGGAGTGATGACAGGTATAGAAATTATTAGCCACAGCTGAAGATTCATAACTGATTCTGGCACAAAAAACTGAAAGTATGAGGACGGTGGTGGCAGCTCCGATTTCATTTTGGCACAGGAGTAAGTTGTTATGAAGTGGGCGTTAATTAATTATCTGCTTAATCCTTTAACCAAATAGTTTCAAGGCACCATTGTAACATAGTGAATATTTTGCTTTTAATTCCTCCGTTGTGTTCTTTAATAGGATGCAGAAATAATAACGCTTTGGAAGAAATTGTTGAGAGTAAATTTGAAATATTTATTTTTCACACTATCGTTAACGAAAATGTAGATAGAGGTTAGTTTATAATTTATACTTAAGCCGAAATATTGCACTACAGGGGAAGACTGAAAGAGCCACTGCACTTGCATTCACAACTTGTGAAGATGTGTCATTTGGTTTATGTAGGAGAGCTGAGATTTTTCAGCTCTCGTTCCTTTTCCACAAAGTGCATGTACAGACCTTGTTAGATTGAGTGCGCAAGCGACTGCTAAAATAGTTGTTATTTTGGTGGTCGATGTCGCTTTTATGTCTCTTAATATTTTTGGGCGTTTTTCCCGTTGGACGTGGGAATTTAAGAGACATCAGGGGAATTGGTGTAGTTTGAGGGGTCTTGTTGGTGGTTCCCATCGATGTAGAATGGTTCCTATCTGATTCCAACCCGCACCTCGAAAGGCCGGCTTCGGAATCAGGTAGGGCCACTCTACATGCACTCTCCTCCCGTACTTCCAGTCTGCACCCGGTTGGGCCGACTTCGGAAGCACCGCCAAGGAGGGTGCTTTGATGGGTAGACCCTACAGGTAGACGCCCATGCCGTAACACGGACACCTCCTGCTCTACACCAACTCCAACATTGCTGACAATGGTGTTAATGTCAGCTGAAGAGGAAAGTCTATGCTGCACCATAGACCTCCCCTTCGTATGTTGGTGCCTATGCTTTACATCCATAGGCTTCGGTGGGGGCATGGTGAGAAAATAACTCGACGTTTCGGTGCAAGTCACCTTCTTCAGGATAAGCGTTTCTGGAGATGTTGTCGGTTCAACTTCCAAAAACGCACTCAAGTTCAAGTGCGTTTTTGGAAGTTGAACCGACAACATCTCCAGAAACGCTTATCCTGAAGAAGGTGACTTGCACCGAAACGTCGAGTTATTTTCTCACCATGCCCCCACCGAAGCCTATGGATGTAAAGCATAGGCACCAACATACGAAGGGGAGGTCTATGGTGCAGCATAGACTTTCCTCTTCAGCTGACATTAACACCATTGTCAGCAATGTTGGAGTTGGTGTAGAGCAGGAGGTGTCCGTGTTACGGCATGGGCGTCTACCTGTAGGGTCTACCCATCAAAGCACCCTCCTTGGCGGTGCTTCCGAAGTCGGCCCAACCGGGTGCAGACTGGAAGTACGGGAGGAGAGTGCATGTAGAGTGGCCCTACCTGATTCCGAAGCCGGCCTTTCGAGGTGCGGGTTGGAATCAGATAGGAACCATTCTACATCGATGGGAACCACCAACAAGACCCCTCAAACTACACCAATTCCCCTGATGTCTCTTAAATTCCCACGTCCAACGGGAAAAACGCCCAAAAATATTAAGAGACATAAAAGCGACATCGACCACCAAAATAACAACTATGCATGTACAGACCACATGGAAGATGGGATGTTGAAGTTGGTGCGCTTGGCTTGGTAGGCTTTACGTCACGAGTGGGGTTACAACGCCACTGTACTCATAACCTGGATATCATAAGTACAGTTATAAATGCATCTACTGTTAACTTCAAATTAAATTTAAGTTAGGCTAAATGATTATAAAGACATTTAATGAGCAAGAGGTTTGGAACATTTTCCAAGTTTTCTAGCACTTTTTTTATTCTCATCGGAATTGGCGTATATGTACCATTTTGAATTGTGAATTCAAAAACAGTATTGATTTGGCTCCAGGGAGACGATATGAGTAAATATGGAGGATCTAATGTGACCATTTTCATAGTTATTCTAGAATACAGCATGTCCAAGAAGTAGGATGACAAAATGTATGCATTTATAATAACTTGCATATGGGCAATTTCAAGCAGCAAAAGTTATGCTTGGGTACACTAAACTTAGTAAATTTTTGTGATATATAAGTTTTTTCAAAAAACTTTACGATACTGCAGTAGCTTGATGTTGAATACAGCAATGTCGATTTTAATTTTTCCAGATTTTTCTTGGAACGATCATATTTAATCCTTTGCCTACTCTCTCTCGTAAAAGTAATTGCACAGTTATGGACAATGAAAGAGTCCCTAAGAGATGGGCATTCAAATGAGCTATGAAACTAACTCTGAAACTACTTACCAAGGTATTTATGAGAAATTCAATTTTTAGCCATTTTTGAAAGAACACTAATTTTTTTGAAAAAGTTCTTTCAAATGTTTGAAGTCGTCAAACTTAGCAAACAAGTTATGAAATTATATTTGTTTATGCACTGTTTGTAGCCCATTTTCTTAGCTTCCAGACTGTGCAAAGCAAGGTAATTGTAGTGATTGCATTGTAGAAAAAATCCCACCAATAAGCAAAAGTTCGTAATTTAAGATCACTTGATCAAAAATCGTCTATGCACAAAAATGCAAGGAAAATGAAACTAATGTTCTGATCTGAGATTGTAGGAAAATGAATTGTGAATACATTGTAGAAATCGATTTGTAGCCATAAGTTACTTGGAACTCACAATATAAGAATAAGTACACGCAGTACACAAACATTTTAGTACCGGGAAATTTCGTAGATGGCGTCACCCTATTGAAAATGGCATCATGGGGAAACGGAAGGTCACTGGATCAAGACGTTTTTTACACTTATACTCAAAGGATAGCTTAATCATAATGTACTAGGATTGTTTGTTAAAAACGTGTTTGTGAATTTTTATAGGAAATTGAATTTTGTCATCCTACTTCTTGGACATGCTGTATTAGGATTTTTGACGTTTTTTGGGTGCAAGTTTTGGTTGCATCGGTGAATTTGCCGGGAGACCTATCCTAATATTTTTATCGCTTGTTTCAACAAACCAAATCACAAAACATTATCCCGTTTCATGGTGGGGATATTTAGAAAAATTTGTGGAGAGGCATACCAAACTAAACGTTGTGCCAAAAGTGACCAATTGCTGCACCCGTCTGCTTTGTAGTACAATAGAGTGTAGACCTGATGCACTAATAGCTAATTTAGGTGGATAGCCAACTCAAACAAAATTAACTACATTTACATTTAGCCAGCTGCATTGCGCTTTGTCCTTAATTTGATATAATGGGAATATTTACAAAAAACAATTATATCTCCATACAAGTTTTAAATTAATTCAAAATGATGGAAATTGTTATTTTTTATATGAACTACACGCTACAGAATTATTGCATTGTTTAACGTATGCATGTAATTATGCGCTTTATTGAAAACAGTTTCAATGCTACGATATGTGATTATGTAAAAAGGTTTTAGTATATGGTTTAAAAAGCATTACATGCATAAGTATGTAAGTGATGATAAGTTTTAAGCTTACATCAGTTAAAACTACTCAGTTGTCTATATAGCTAATAACAGACGCTTCTTTCAAAAAACATTGTCGTTCTTTCTTCCTTCTTTTTATAAAAATAGACCTTGACTAGTTACCTCCGTCCTATTTTATATTTTGTAATCCATAAGCAGAATAAAAAATGGAAGACGGCAGTATGAATACACTCAATTAAAAAAATATTCAGCTTAATTATGCGGAAGAGCAAACACTGTAAACGACAGGGGCGGATAAAATAGGTTATATTAGATAACGTATACAGCCAACTCGTAATTTTAAAAATCTTGTAATTTAAATTTCTATTTTAAATAGTTGACATTTTTCAAAAAAAATAAACATACCATATCCAATTTGTTAAGACCACACATTTACTACTATGTTTTCCACGAAAACCAAAGCCAATATTTTTGGTGAAACACACAAGCAGAAATCAAATTACATACTTCAATTAAATTAAATACTTCCGGTTTTAGTAAATTTGTACGTTTTTATTTTTAACTGTATTTTTCAAAATAATAATATGTCTAAAGACTATTGAAAAGAAAATTTTACAAGATATCCGTTATTGTTTTAAGTGATGTTGTTAAATTTTTTGGTCTTATTGCTTTATTACAAAAAATAAAACGAGTCTGAAAACCAATTGTTTTACTTCTTTGATTTGGTAATTTTTCATTTCGTAACTAGTCACAAATTACAGTAAGATCAAACAAGATTTCTGAAATTTTTTGCTGATATATATGGCAAAATGCAGCTAAGCGGTAATTTTAGACCAGCTTTTAAAAGTCCAGCTCAGCTATTCGTAGATAATAT
Source organism: Entomobrya proxima (assembly GCA_029691765.1). Classification (NCBI taxonomy): domain Eukaryota; kingdom Metazoa; phylum Arthropoda; class Collembola; order Entomobryomorpha; family Entomobryidae; genus Entomobrya; species Entomobrya proxima. Next base: position 66,436,052 of record CM056168.1, read on the forward strand.
TTAGTATATATTTTGCTTTAAAAATCCACTTTAATAATCAAAGTAAGAACAAGGTTTTTATATGTAGAATTCACATATACCCGAAGAAAATAGACCACAGAATTTAAAAACAAACGTTTGTAGTAAATGATGTACTACTGGTTTATTATTGGACCTGTTTTTAAAAAGTAATAAAAACCCAACCTTTTTATAAATGTACTATAGCCATTTTATAACCCGTTGGAATATCCGCTAGCATTTTCATTTGCTTTTTGGAGACCGGGTTAACGGTTTCATAATGAATATTTACTCTGTCAACGAATTCCACCAATTTATCAGCTCCCTTAGGGTCTCCTTTTCACTTTGATGGAACTCCGAAAGTCTGAGGTGGATCCTCAAGGACTCCAATGCACTACCCTATCTTGCGCTTACTCTTCTACTAAAACTTGGCTGCATTTTTGGAATAGTTTACAACTTTTTACATCTTGCCAGAGATACGCTTTCTTACTATGTTTCACAGGTTCTGGAAGTTAAATTCATGGTAGCGTTTATTATGGCAGAGAATTGGCAGTTTGTGCAAATTGGGCTTGTTTGGAACGGAGAAGCAGTTTTTCTTTGTTTGGGCCTTCAGCCCTGTTGAGTTGTAAAATGTTCTTGTATGTTTTTTGTCTCCGCCTATTTTAGCTGTTCACAAGCTAGCTGTATTTCGTAATATGTCAATAATACGTAGGAAATAATATTTAGTTGTGATGAACAGTCATTGCTCTCAGCCAATTCGGTGTATCGTTATTTTAGCCAATCCTGAGTGCTTTTATTTCTTCCAATGCCAGAATGCCAGTTCATTTTAGTGACGCTTTCCAGTTTTTGGGCTTGTGGTACAAGAGAGAAGAGAGACGAGCCCACCAGAATCTCCCAAGAGTCAAGATAGGCAACACACGCAAGCCTCTGTCGTCGTCGGTATACCTATATTATTAGCTTGCAAGCACAATTGGCAAGTATTTTAAGGGGAAAAGTAACTAATTAATTGACTAACTGTTTATTTGTGTAATTAAATCATTTTACTTGACTTTTGTTAACCCCAAAATTGTCTACAAGTTGTTCTTTTCTTCGATCACGTTATTATCATCGTTCATCTCATTTCAACACACCACCGCCACCACCCACCACCGGCATCATACCTAGGTCACTGAGAACCTATTTCCGGCACAACCGAGTTTCAAATTACGGTTATTTCCATGGTCCTTCGAGCCGGATGCAGGTGCTTGACGGATAATTACCAAGCAAAGTGACCTCCGTCGTGTATTGTATTTTTTGTGGTTTTTTAATTTTTATTTTCTGACAAAGCGCCCTGGAGGCAGACTAACTATTCAAGCTCGTAGCTAAAGGAACAGTACGTGTGAATGAGTTAAAAGGTCACAGTGCAAGTTTGTGAGGAGGGAAAATTAATTGGAACAAAAAATAGACAAGAAACTGAACGTGATTAAGTAACTAACTTTGGGTTTTGGATTTTGGTGTAAGATAAAGTTTTGGGGGTTCCACTGGGATTCTGATAGTATTGCAAAATGGGTGACGAGAGGAAGCGGTCTAAAATTCATCAGAAGCTGAAGGAGTTTTTAACTGAGGTGACAGCCCACAGCACCCACCCCATTGGGTATGCTGAAGCAAAGGAGATGATGGTCAGGCTGGGGGAGTACAGAATACAGTTTGAGAAGTTGCAGACTACATTAGAAGCTACAGCTACAGACGCCAGTGCTCTTCAGTCCAGGAGGACGAAGGTGACAAGGTAGAAACAACATTCAGCAAGGTCAGAGGGAGACTACGGGTAATTTTGGAGACGCTTGCACCACCCGCCACCGCGACCACCATACCGTCGTCATCATCAGTAAAGATCAAGCTACCTACTATTTCCCTGCCATCATTTAATGGAAACTACACAGATTGGACATCATTTAAGGATATGTTTGTGGCAGCAGTTGGAGATAACAAGGACCTCACAGGTGCCCAAAAGTTGCAGTATTTAAAGGGGACTCTCACAGGGGAACCATTAGGCTTAGTGGAGTATCTAACCACTACCGACCAAAATTACACAGAGGCTTGGGAAGTTCTGGAAGAGAGGTATGATAACGTGCGGGAGATTATTCGGTCACATGGGTTTAAATTGTTAGATTTTAAACCGCTGACAACAGAGAATGCTAAGGAAATACAGAACCTGGTAGACAACACAGTGAAGTGCCTGCGTTCATTAAGGGTGCTGGGATGATCAACGGACGAGTGGGATGACCTGATGGTTCTCATCGTTGAAAAGAAGCTAGATCCCAACACTAGAAGAGAATGGGCGAAAACACTTACTGGTACTACCCGGGTTAAATTGGAGGAATTAGTGAAGTTTATCAACGGCCATATCAGAGGTCTTCAAGCAGCAAATGGAGGAGCTCATGATCAACCAGAGGATAGTAAAGCAGGAAAGGAAAGAAAGGAGGTTCAGACACATCATGTGACAGCCGACGTAGTCAACTGTCAATTTTGTGGAGATGAACACACGCTATCAGTGTGCACAACTTTTCTGGAAAAGGATCCTGTAGAGAGGAGTATTTTGGTGAAAAGGGCCGGGTTATGTTTTAATTGTTTGAAGCCTGACCACATAATTAAGACATGTCCATCTCCACGACGGTGTAAAAAATGTGGGAGAAAGCACCACACGCTTCTACACGAAGAAGAAGAGAAAGCCACTACGGAGGAATATGAAACGAAAACTGTCCAAAGCAACCTGGCTTCTGAGGAAGATGCAGATGGGGTGTTGCTGACTGCAATTACGCTAACCCCGGATAAGGATAGACGATATCGACCTTATCGTGTGCTGATAGACCCTGCCTCGCAAGTAAGCTTCATCACAACATCTTGTGCTAAAAAGTTGGGACTGGAAATAGAAGCCAGCAACGTCAGAGTAAAAGGAGTTGGGGAGACAAAAGCAGGGAAACCCAAAGGGGTCGTCAATTGCACTATCTACAGCAGACTGAACGAGAACTCCCTCATTGTCAGGAGACTTCATGTGATGGACAAGGTAACGGGAAACTTACCATCAGTGGAGTGCAAAAAGGATTGGAAACACCTAGAAGGACTGGCACTTGCAGACCCCCGGTGGCACGAACCGGCTCAAGTGGATATCCTTCTCGGGGTAAAATATTTCCATCGGGTCTTATTGTGGCGAAGAAATGTGGGGACTACACATGATGCACCAGTAGCGTGGGAAACGATATTTGGTTGGGGGATAGCAGGCGCTTGTCCGGCTGCGGAGGCAAGTGTAGTCGTATCTCATCACATCAGCGTGGACCACGGTGGGGCACTGGAGGAGAAGAGTTCAGAGGTGAACAAACTTCAACAGCACAACAATGACGAGTTCATAGCATCATGTGCGCCGGACGAAGCTATTTGTTGTGGACAACAATTGGGACAACTGGTGCAATGCAAGTCGACTATGGGTAATCAAGTTCCGGCCGTTTCTCGAGATGTTTGGAAGAAGAATCTGGGACAGCTCAAGGGTTTCCAAATTCCTGTCCAACATGGAGCAGCGCCTACATTTATGGTTAAAGATTTTGTTAGTCATGTGCCTAAAGGTTTAATGATCTTTTTATGTCCACAGTAACCAGGACAAAAGTTTCAAGATTGGTACCTTTGGTGAACCGTAAGGAGTCAGAAAGTTGATATTTCGGCATAATTTCCATTGTACATATGGTCGATTGAAATAATATGCTATATTGTTTGCTTTGTAGATTACACATGCTAGAGGGTAGGTAAGGAACACATTCCGAAAACCATTAGGGTGTGCTCCGGTGGCTAAAACCATTATGTGAGCGTGTCATGGAATGTGGAGTCCTGAATTTGCTTAGCGGCGCTAATACCTCGTTCTGAAGCGTGACATCGCCTCGGGTTCGAGAAAACTTGAAGGGGATGAAACCTCGCAGTAGCAAGTCAAAGAACCCAGTTTTACCTCTAGTAGTTTCTTTTTTGTAGAACTTTTATTTGTTTAAATTCTGTTTTTGAGTTTCAGTGAACTAGGTTCACATTCAATTGACACGTTGACAAAAAAAAGACAAAGGATTGACCATAGGTGCAATGGGGGGTGTGTTTGGAACGGAGAAGCAGTTTTTCTTTGTTTGGGCCTTCTGCCCTGTTGACTTGTAAAATGTTCTTGTATGTTTTTTGTCTCCGCCTATTTTAGCTGTTCACAAGCTAGCTGTATTTCGTAATATGTCAATAATACGTAGGAAATAATATTTAGTTGTGATGAACAGTCATTGCTCTCAGCCAATTCGGTGTATCGTTATTTTAGCCAATCCTGAGTGCTTTTATTTCTTCCAATGCCAGAATGCCAGTTCATTTTAGTGACGCTTTCCAGTTTTTGGGCTTGTGGTACAAGAGAGAAGAGAGACGAGCCCACCAGAATCTCCCAAGAGTCAAGATAGGCAACACACGCAAGCCTCTGTCGTCGTCGGTATACCTAAATTATTATTAGCTTGCAAGCACAATTGGCAAGTATTTTAAGGGGAAAAGTAACTAATTAATTGACTAACTGTTTATTTGTATAATTAAATCATTTTACTTGACTTTTATTAACCCCAAAATTGTCTACAAGTTGTTCTTTACTTCGATCACGTTATTATCATCGTTCATCTCATTTCAACACACCACCGCCGCCACCCACCACCGGCATCATACCTAGGTCACTGAGAACCTATTTCCGGCACAACCGAGTTTCAAATTACAGTTATTTCCAGGGCTAATCAAAAAACCGGATGTATTCGTCGATTTGGAAGACCACGCTATTTAAAAGTGGGCTCCTACTTAGCCGACACTTTTATTTGGTTTACTATTTGTTCGGTATTGTATTCGCTTGGGTTGCAACGATTGATCGTTTAGATCCTTTTGTTGTACCCGTTAATTTTCTAATTTCACATAAATTTATGAATCTACAAGTTACATTTTTTCCAACTTGTTATGTTTGTCAAGTGATTATTATAAGCATACGAGTAATTGTTCTCACATTTGCCTTTCAATTTTACTACAGAGTTGAAACATTGAAAGCACTTAGATTGACAAGTCCAACGCCGGAGCTTAGAATAATATACAGAGAAAACATGGTAATTGCTAAAATCATCTATACATTTGAATACAAGGTGGGTATTGCAGTGCTTGCTTTTCAATTTTCTGTATTTTTTGTGGTAACTGGAATGTTTGTAGGGTTTGAAACTGAACAAGAAACTATGATTTTGTTAAGTTTAGTGGTTACGTTTAGGATTGTTTGCTAAGTTGCATATAAAAGATCAAATTGCGGTATTTCTAGTTGTGCTTGTAATTCGTTATAAGTTCAAAGAGTATGTTAATGTTCTTCTATCGATTTTAAATGTTTTTCGGGGTTTTTGAGCTTGTAATAATTTGAATTTGTGTTTTAATTAATTGGGTTAAAGCATTTTCGTGGTATTTCATGAACAACTATGGGTGGATTAGTCGCTAGAAAGTAAAAATCTGTCTGTGTTTTGTAGCAGTTAGAATTTAAAGTTTGATTAAAAAGCAAGAAATATGCCTGTCTGACGCCTAGTTTGTTCAAGGCGCATCAAAAAGCCTAAAGCATATATATAGTTCGTTAAGTCAACAAACTGACATGATAGACTGAATATAGTCAGTTTATACTTTGCTAGAACCTTAAAATTGAAGCGTTTCTTTTTGTATTCAGTTGCAGCATGGGTATTTACTGAACGTTAATTAAATTGTTGTTTTTTTTGTAATAAATTAGATTTAAATTATTGATCCATCTTTTATAGGACTGATTTATAACAACGTGGATTAAACAATTTCGTTAGAACAATTCACCAATTCAACTTCATAACAAAACATGTCTTAATATGATCGATTTTAGTAGAAATAGTCTACTGTTTCAGGAATTTATACTCTTGTTTTGGTTGCTTTCCGCTTTCTGGCTTCATGCCAGCCAATCTTCTTAAGAACGTTTGAACATAATTTGCAATAACGTTTCCCAATAACATTAAATAGATATTATTATATGCCTATTGTCTTATCCGAATAAAAGCAAACTTTAATGTTTCCGAAAAAGAATTAAAAGGTAACTGGAGCAACAAGAGCAAAAACTTGTAAACTTGGTATGCTTAGTTTTATTTTCAAAGTTAAAAAAATAAGAAAAATAAATAATGCATTTTCTTAAAAGCTTATAGCTTCAAGGCTGCATGTGATTGCTTTTCATGCCGAAGCAGTTTAGATGTTTGACACCGGCAATCAACTCTACCATGTAAGTGCCCTAATTAAAAAAATATTTTAATGGAGACTTGTATAATAAATGTTTTTTTATGTCACTTATAACGCCACTAAATAGTTTCTATTGTTCTCCGTGTCAAAAGTGCTAAGGCCATAATATACACAAATGGGACCTAAAGCCAGCCAACCCTTTCCAATACACTTGCCGCATCTAATAGCTTCCAATTTTCAAGTCCTTCTTCCATCTTTACTTATGTCATGTGTAATACTTACAGCAGGAAAACCCAAAAATAAAAAAACGTAGCAACATAACAAATTTTCTAATTAACAATTACCGTGAGCAGCAATGTTTAGCTTTTTATCATTTATTGAGGACTTTTTTAACAAAACCTTAAAACATAATATCGTTTCATTTCCAGCATGTTGTTATCAGTAAAATATACCTAATGACAGCCAATTGAAACAGCCAGGATTTTTTTTTGAAATACTGAGTTGAAAGAAAATAAAAAATAAATTATAATCAGAGAAAAATTATTATTTTGTTGAATGCTTAGTCAAGAAAGCACAGACATTGCAATGCAGAAATACCGTTTAACAAATACAAGATCAGGTTCATGATTGATCAACATCAGAATTACTTTATTCTTTATAAGAAAGTAAAATTAAGCAAACATTAAGAACAAAATCACAACTATACTGAGCTTCATAAAGCATACCAACTGAACTAAAAAAATGGCTGATGATGTATGTAGATAATTCTGTTGCAGTTACGGCTGCTTTTATACCCATACCAGGGCTGATGAATGTAAATAACTTTAAAATATTGAAGGTAAGCCAACTATGGCCTAAACAGTTTCCTTGAATTGCTACAATCGATCATTTTAAAGTTTACGTAGAAGTTTTTGGAATAAAACAAATTGTTTTTAGAATTGAAAATTTAATGACCTATTCAATATCCACTGGTTGTATAAAGTATATTTCCTAATAGTAAAATGGGTTTGAGTGAAAATTTGATGAAGCCTTTGACATATTCTAGAAAGCTGAATTTAATTTTGTGACTTTATATTATTCCAGCAATTTTCTAGAACCCCACGACAATATCGTTTCCAAGAACGTTAAAATCTGATGTGAGATGTGATGCATCTTTCCTAATCTTAATGAGTGGAATGATCCATGTACTATTCTAAATTTATAAACGTAAATGAAAAATGAACATGAAAACGATTAACATTAAATCATATGATTTATTCTACATTGTTATCGCATTGCACAATGTATCAGCAATTAACTAAATATTCGTATACCGTTAAAAAGTAAATGGGTTTTTATGTTGAAAAATCGGTGAAACCTCTGGACCAAAGTTCAACAATAAATTAAGCAGAATCACAAGCTTTTGATTTTAAATGAACTAAAATGACATTAATCACTTGGTATTAAATATTTACGATTACACACAATCATATATAATATGTTATGTTGATACAAAAATATACTCGCAAAAGCCCTGAGTACTACAAAGCTGTGGAGGATGCATTTCCAAGACAAACTTGACTCTGCACGTTGCAAAATATAAACTTCAGAGCATATGCATGCTTAACGTTAATGCAATCAATTATTTTTGCAAAAGAACTAAGGTTTGACTTCGTTGAAAACTTAATTTTCTCTGGTTTTTATATATGTTATGAATCCTTTTGCAACTTCTGAATGTCCGGTTAAAAATTATTTGTTTTCACACATTCAGGAACTATTTTTGCAAGTAGCATGTAAAGCCGAATACTTTGCATTCTACTCTTGGAAAATAGTTTCCAACAGCTAGTTATTTAGTACAACACAAACTGAATTTAGTATTATGAATGCCATCAATATTGTTCAACATATTGAATGCGGCTTCACTTTATGAATGTTTGTGCGTGATTGATGCGTGATGATGCTTCACTGTATCACTTGAATGCAATTGATTTCCGTATGGAATACATATCAACATAGTCACCTTTTGTTTACCAATCTTCAATAGAAAGTTATTTGTCTAGAGTAATGTAGACTGTATTGTCACCATCAACAGTTTACAATTATAAGAGGCACTATTTTGCACAGTAATAGTTTTAGAGCCATAAGCTTTACTACTGCAAATTTTTCAAAACATTTACCAATTACGATATTGGCCTTTAGGGCTAAAAACCTTAACAATATCCCAAGACCCCTATCAGCAATTTTCAAATATATAATTACAAATCGTTAAAACTCTTGGCGAGAATCTCCTGCACTCAAACACTAGTAAAATGTGAACATATTAAGTAAGGAATCAGCTTGATTTCAAAAGTTGTTAAATTCTTATACAAGTTGTTTAATACAACTTCAATTGAGCGTTTGTGGAGTTTTGATAATCTAAACATACCGATTTATTAATTTAGCAACCCAAACATGGAAGTACTTCCAACCCCTACCTATGCCAGTGTAATGGATCAATTTTTATTATTAAAAAGTTAGTATATTATTGATGGTGACTACATTGTCACTACCAACAACTAGTTAATAGTGTGAAGGGTTATTGAGTTGCACATAAACTTTTTGATGAAACAAATAATGCTATACAATGATTAATAAAAACAATACACTTAACTATGAATTTGAAGTAAATACCTGGGGATCCCTGAAATCACATTGCTATGCGATGCCCGGTTCCTATATAAAAGCAAAAATTGGAGTGCCACCAAAGCTTCTTACTATTTTGCATTGTAAATACCTAACAAACCATTTTCTCTCATGTTGACCCAAGTGGTCTTTAGCTTTGCTTCTTGAAACACTTAAATAAGTTTGAACTTTGAGAATATGTTCACAGGCATCAGAAACTGTATTTCACTTTTCAATATATTTACAATGCCCCACAACAGCGCTTTACTAATTGTTTATCGTTCAAAGTGAGTTGGTTTTGGAGTTTTCAGAAAACAAAGTAAGAATTCAAGATTTTATGTAGGTGTTTAGCAAACATATAAGGAGTAGTTTGTAAATTTTGAAGCATTCTTTAAAACATTTAAAAAACAACCAGAAAATACCACAACAACAAAGAACTTATAGTGTAAGTGTCATCAAACTTGAAACCAGACATACCTGTTTGTCAAAATCTTCTTAACAAAGATAACCTTACATGTGCCGTAACCCGATTGTTTAATATAAATAAATGAACATTGATAGAAATGTATGAAATTCTGTAGAAGGTTGAAAATAAGATAACAAAGACATGTAATAACGAATTTCTCGAAAGTGTTTACCCGCTGAGTTGACCTAAGCACAAATTGATGAAGCTTTCAGCTTGTATATATATGGTGCCAGATTCCACACCTTATTACCCATTGTTCAAATGCAACAAATGAGTTAGCATCTCTGAGAATCAATCAAATTTTGTTATCATTTCAAACCAGAAATGAGGAGTTCTGCGAATGCCGTTGTTTTGGTATTTGCTGTTGTTGTCACAGGTACACGACAATAAATTGAATAACTTAAAACCTGCTGCTTTTCAACTACATCCAAAACCAAATTTTTAAATAATTTTGTTATTTACTTTTTTAAAACCTTAAAATGCAGTATATTGCCAGCTTGGAGCTGACGCTCTACTACTTCTTGGCACTGTGGAAGGCAAAAGTTAATATGCTGAGAGCAGCGTCCGTCGTGTAAGTCCCAAAATATAATTTTACAAAAAGATTATCAAAATGTGTAAATGGAATTCATAAATATGGGAAATAGAATTGGAATCAATCCTTTACATATTGCGAAAGTAACAGCATGAGGCTAGCTTCAATCACGACAGAGGCGGAAAGAGACTTCCTGGATGGAATTAATAACCCGCAGTGTCAAGACAGTAAATCTTTCTATGAAAACCAATTTTTACAATCGTCTAACACTGAATATTTACAAAATTAATATCTTCTCCAGGTTTGTGGTTAGCTGGAAAGGATGCCCATTCTCCTCAACAGTTTACCTGGAATCACAATGAAGAACCGTTGGATGAAAACCTGTTAAGCTTTTATACATACAATCCCGTTCGGACTTGCGTAGGATACAACAGCAGAAGAAATTTTAAGTCATACTACTCCCGACCATGCACCACTGCATATGGCACAATATGCGAGTCCATGACATTATGTGAATGCAAAAATATATAAACATCCATGGTAAACCATTAAAAGATGCTCGCTGCTGGAGACGTTATGAACATGGGAAACTTTTAAAAATATCTGACGTCCCGTTTCATACATTAATCAAGGAAAATATATATGGTCTTTCCCCTAGTTACTCTTGTTGTCTCATGGCCAGTGAAAGCCGATTTAGGCTGGTCTAGAGCCGATTTAGCCTGGTCTAGAGCCGATTTAGCCTGGTCTAGAGCCGATTTAGCCTGGTTTAAAAATAAAGTCTACAGACAGACAGACACATGGACATCGACATCTGCAATATCTCTGCTGAAGCAGCGAGCTAATAAAGCAACAAACTGTTATTATATGTGGATTTTTAGATGTTGTCTTTAAAGTAAAAACAATGTTTAATCAATTTGTAATGTTAAGCTTCTTTTTTTAAAAAGTTAACATCTTCCAAAGAAACGCAACATATTATTGTTGTTGTCAAGACCGCACTTTAATTACTATGCTTTCCATGAAGAAAGCAGGCACATGTATTTGCTGAAACACACAAGCAGAAAATAAATTAATTTTATCCAATTAAATTCTGCCGGTTTTAGTAAATGATATGCTACCATTTTCTTTTTTATCCGCTTTTTAATATTAAAATATTTTTTATATATAAATATGTGGTTTATTACAGTTAGGCGGTAATTTTTTGGTAACTTTTATAACTCCACTTAAGCTAATTGTAGAAAATTAGTGGTTACCGTATTTTGTTCTAAAAATCCAACTCCAACCTTGTACGAAAAACAAACCTTATGGTTTTTCTCAAATTTACCCTATTATTAATATGTTTAAAAAAAACCAGATCAAACATTAATTAAACCGCCAAACAAAATATATATTAGATATTTGATTTAATTTAAATACAAATGGTTGTAGTAAATGATATGCTACTATTTGGTTTTTGAACCGGTTTAAAAACGTAATAACAAGTCTAACTATTTTGATCTTAGCAGGATATCCTTTAATAATTTTTCATAAACATAGACATTGACTTGCTACTTCCATCCTGTTTTATATTTTGCCATCCACCAGCAGAAAAAAGTGGAAGACACTATACTATGTATACAGAATTGTGCGGCTTTAAATATGTGATACAGTAAAAATTGTAATTGACGGTGTAAACAAAGTAGGTTATATTTAACAACGTATACTACCAACCCGTAATTTTAAACAATTTGTTATTTAAGTTTGTATTTTAAAAAGTTGACCTTTTCCAAAAAATCATATACCTTTTGTATCAGGACCACCCGCTAATTAATAATGTTTTTACGAAGAATAGAAATAGAAATTTTTTGCTGAAACACACGAGCAGAAAACAAATTAAATACCTGAAATTAACACACTTTTATATCTCCAACCCAGCTAATTGTTAAGAATTTGGGGTTTTAGTATTTTGCTTTAAAACTTAACCTTCTTCGAAACACATACCATGTTGTTTTTTCAACATCGCACAATAATTACTATGCTTTTTACGAAAGAAAACCAATGTTAAAAAATTGCAGAGGCAGAAAACAGGATATAAATTAAATACAAGCGTGTGTAGTAAATGTCAAACCACCAATTTATTTTTAACCGGGTTTTGTAAAGTAATAACAAACCAAACCATTTTTGAAACTTAAGTTCCGTTAGAATATCCGTTAGCATTTTCAGTTGCTCCTTTAGAGTCACCGTTAACGGATTGAAAATGACTATTTACTCTGTCAACGAAGTCAACCAATATATATGCTCCCTTTGGATCCCTTCTCCACTTTGTTGGAACTCGGATAGGCAAAGGTGGATCTTCAAGGAGTCCAATGCACTACCATATCTTGCCCTTACTCTTCCACTAAAACTGGGCTGTATCTTGGGAATAGTTTACAACTTTCTACATCCTGCCAGAATCACTCTTTCTTACTACGTTTTACTGGTTCTGGAAGCTATATTCATGGTAGCTTTCATTGTGGCAGATATCGTTGTTCACTTTGATGGCAGAGAGTTGGCACTTTGTGCAAATTGGGCTTATCAAAAAACTGGATGGATTCGTCGATTTGGAAGACCACGCTTTTTAGAAGTGTGCTTCTACATGGCCAAAGCATTCATTTGGATTACCGCTGTGTTCGGAAATGAATTCGCTTGGAGATCAACATTTGATAGTTCAAATCCTTTTATTTTTCAAGTTAATTATATAATTTCACTCAAATTTTTCAATCAGCTTTTTAGATACTTTCTAACTTTTTATGTTTGTCAAGTGATTATTATAAGTACACGGGTAATTGTTCTAACATTTGCAATGCAATATATGTACAGACTTGAAACGTTGAAAGCACTTAGACACACAAATCCAACACTAGAGCTTGCAAAGATATACAGAGAAAACGAAGTAATTGCTAAAATCATCTATCCATTTGAATATAAGTTTGGTATTGCAGTGTTGGCTTTTCTATTTTCTGTATTTTTTGTGGTAACTGGAATGGTTTTGGGATTTGAAAGCAAGCAGGAAATTTTGATTTTGCTAAGTTTAGTCGTTAGCTTTTCGATTATTGCTAAATTACATATAAAAGATCAAGTTGGAGTATTTATCATTTTACTTGTAATTCGTTACAAATTTAAAGAATATATTAATGTTAATCTTCTTGTATCCATATTGAATATTTTTCTGTCGTTTGTTAGTTTGTAATAGTTTGTTTATTTAGCTTAAGTGGGTTTTAAAAAAAATTTCGTTGTCCTCATCAAATTTGTTGAAGATTTATGCGCTGTTTTTATCACTTAATAGTTAGGGATATCTGAAAAATGCTTACGGGGTTTTATCAAATTTAAACCGTGTAAATTACTACATGTATTCAAATTATGTTTTACGGCGTAATCGTAGTAAATCAAAAAACATAATAATAAGCCACCAAACATTTTAAATCTGATTAAAAAATAAGAATATAATGGATGTCAATCCAGTGCAGCTACAAAGCATGAACGTACCTTTCCAAATGTAGGGATTGCTGATTTGAGAGTCTTTTTATGTTTGTCGTAAATGTATGTAAAGTTATACAGTGGGTTACAATATGTAGTTACTAAAAACTTAAAGAGTGTTTAATCATATTATAATTTAAAAACATAAAAATTGTACATTTAGGTGATAAAGTATAAATCTGTAAAGCAATTACAAATTATCATCATATTATTGTGAATAATATGAATTGATTTAATACTCCAACTTATAAGTCTGATTTTAATTATCATAATAGGTTCACCAAATAGCTAGTTAGTTGAATGTATCATTAAAATAAAACTAGAGCAGCAGTATTATATATCGCGTTGTCGCACAGGTTTAACCCCAATTTTGCTGTTCCAGCCATACGGTCCAACTTGAAATCCAAACAAAGGCGTAGCATATAGCAACTTTTTTGCAGCTTTGTCTTTTACATGTAGTTTCCAAAACTGCTTCCACATCCTCCCATTTTCTCTGGGACCATTTGCCATATGGGTAAAAACTATAATAAGCCCAAAAACTATAAGCACGCTAGCGATCATGTACACATACATAAAAAAGCTATTGCACATTTGAATAGATGCGTATCCACAACAACTTGCCACAGCAATTCCGGTAAAAACTAACACAGTATTTAGTAAATTTGTTATTTCAGAAGCAACTGTCACGTGAATTCTTAAAACTTGAGTTTTTCTTTGGCTGCAGTAAAACTTGGAAATTTTTGAAAAATTATAAAAGCTTGAGGGTTTAGACCGAAGCTGATTTGAAAACAAAATTAAGTTTGCAAATAGCAAATATGTAGAGTAAAACACAGATAAAATAATTACAGCACCATGAATAAATACAACAGTGTAACAAATTCCTGCAATTATTTTGACGTGTAACAAGCTTCCAAAAATTAACTGATGTGGATCGTACGGCACTACAAATGGAATGAGTCAAATTATCAACGGCGTTACTAAATTATACGCGGCTAAGCTATATATGGCCAGCACTAATAGTTTGTTTGTAAAACATTTTTGTACAGTTTGGGGAACTAGTCGTATATTGTCTTTTATAAGGTATATATACGCTTTGTGGTGCATTATAACCATTAGTGCACAGGTAGCCATTACAAAGCCTAAAAGTAATAATAGCCAGTAATTAACTGCTTTGTTAAAGTGAAACACAGTATAAGTTTTCCAGTGGAAAATTTGCCATATTGCACGTAGAAAAACAATTGGCGCAATAAAAGCAAATCTTATAAGAACTGTATGGAGTATAAAAGAAAGCTGGAAATATGCAAAGTTAGAACTAACCTGTTGGGTTGACTCATTTAAATAGTAGGGAGGTTTAAAAAAGTATTGAATCACTTTATAAATTTTGAAAACTGCTACGGTTGCAGACATGCTGTTGTACTCGTACATTTTTAAACTTCAGGTAAAAATTTGGAATAATATTCTTAGACGCAGACTTAAAAAATTAATAAGATTTTTACTGCCAATCGGCGATACAAGGGGCGATGTATTACATCAACTTTTGTGTAGGTTACAAGGGTCTATATAGACCCTTATAACTTATAAGTTATAAGGGTCTATATAGACCCTTTTAAAATTCCGAAAACAATATTTTTCAAATAACTCACCTACTGTATTAGCTATCAACCAATAAAAATATGTTCCTTAATCACAAAGAAATGCCCGATTTTTTTAAACAAGAATCATTGAAAAACTGTAAAACGTTTAAAAGTTATAATAAATAGACAATTTATAAAACCATTAATTATTTTTCTCGAAAAGTAAGGGAGAAAGTTGACCTCAAAATCTGACAGTTTGTAGCAAATTTTTTGTAAAATCCGAATCTGGCTTCACATCTATCGGCTCTTGCAACACGAAGGGTCTGGAATTTTTTTAATGGTCGTTTTCTCGTTAAAAAATCTTATGAGGGTCTATATAGACCCCTTAAGCAAAATTATTTTTTAACAACAATTTTATTTCAACGGATCCAAAAGGTCAAAATGATGATTTTAAACACTTTTTACACTAACCAAAAGTTTTGTAGATTTTCATGTTCGAGAAAATCCAAAAAATTGCAACTTTTTTAAAAAGGGTCTATATAGACCCTCATAAGGGACTATATAGACCCTTTCGGAAAGGGTCTATACGGACCCTTAGGGGTCTATATAGACCCCGTGATCCCTGACTGAACTTATTTTCTATATAATTGTGCTTTTTTGCAAAAAAAATATGTAAGCCGGAACTTGTGCTGCATTAATTGGAAAAATATTAATTTGGCTCTTTTTTATATGGTTTAGTAATTTATTTTTTCAGAATTTTAATCCGTCTGATAGAGTTGTTTAACCTTTTCAATTTGACTTAATATTAATGCGTCATAGATAGCGGGCTTAAATTTTCAATTAACTTTTAGTGGTTAAATATATATTTATTCTTCTTATTTCTATTTCGTAATCCAGGAAGTCATTACGAATAAGAGCTAGGAAAGCTGCAAATGTTAATGTATTTTTACATATATTATTTTCTGGATTACAAATTTTTTAATTATTTGGTACTCTTTATTTAGTTTACTGCTTCTGTAGTGGAGCTGCTTAAATGGCATTTAGAAAACTAGTTTTGTCTCATAAAACCAAAAGGCTACTGAAGTAACCAGGAGACCTTCAGAAATGTCAGTTATGCCCTGGCCTATCAGAGCTAATTAACGTCTAGTTGCTTCCCTTTCCTCTAAATGAATCAAATATGTGAATATTAACTTTGTGCTTCTGAATTCCAATCCATGACAGAGAAGTCAACGATTCCCAAATTTTCTTCAGAGTTACCGCCTTGCAAATCTTCATAATTTGTACCAATTTAATTCCAGCTTGTTTGTCTGTAAATTTTAATCCATTTTCAATTTAAGCTATTAAAAGACAAAGTTATAAAGGTTTCAAAATCTGTACGTTTGCTCCTGTGATTTTCTAGAATGCAAATTGAACATTATGCTGAACAATCTCTTTTTTTCTGAAAATCAAGAAAATGGCTACACCTTTAATGTGGAAATCATATCAATTGAGACATCTGCTATTTGACAGTCACATGCACAGGCATCTAGTAAACATCAACGCAGAAACAGAAACCTGCACAGTAGAGACCAACTGGAAAAAACTAATTTCTTATTACACCTCCCTTTTCTTTCTATTAATGCAGCTAGTATTCTGTTTCTATCCACTTTTGGCCTATATTAGTGCAAAAAAGGAGCAGGAGTTTCCACTTTATTTGATGATTTTCTACCTTCAATTGGCACTCTCCTGGTTACTTGGTCTGGGTTTAAATTTTGTAATGGTTACACAAGGCAAGGAACTATTTGAGTTTGCCCTTCCAAAGTTGTGGATTCTGGACAGAAATGTTCGAAAATGCTACGCAAAAAAAGGATCGGCAATAAACTCGTCTTACGCAAATTTAATAACAAAAGGTGAGTTCAGCAAGAAAATAAAGTAGGTTAGAAACTTAAATTTTAATGTGTATGGACTTTCTACCTATTTTCAGAAATTAAAAAACTGCTAAAAGGAGAAAAAGCAGCTGATATATACGGGCTGCAAATGATTGGCATTGTACTGGTTCTATTCTTCGTTTCAACAACATTAGCACTTGCCGCAGTTGTATTCAATATAGACCCGGCATGCTACATACTCCAACGTATACAAACAATCCAAGGCTGGCAGAAAATTCAATTTACTATTCGATTTCTAAGCCTATATTGGCCCGTCTTGGAATGCACCCGCTCCTTCTCAATTCTATTTCTGCTAGCAGTTTCTATATTCAATATATTTCTATCAATACTTCGCAAAATTATTGCTACACGGAAAAAGATTAAGGCTTTGAAACTGTATGTAATGCTGCGTTGCATTAATCAAATTGGCCTTTCGATGATTAGGGACGCTGCAGCTGTGCTAATGGGAATAGGATTCATATTTCAAATTATCGGTAGTTGGGTGATGGTCAAAGGCTGGAATACGTTTCCACCTATTCTGTACATGGTGTGGACAGCAATATCTGTTATGGCTTATTTTATCACTTTGCAATCTCTCCCGCTTGCTTGCAAATGCTACGTACTTAGCAAGGGCGACTGCTTACCTGGATGGAATACTAAAAGCGATTGTAAAATTGGAAGTTTTGAATACAAAGCGTGGATTCGTATGGTAAGAGCACAGCGACCAGTAATGTTTTATTACGGATCCGCTGTTATGGATGGAGAAACACCGAGAAACTTTATTGGAAATATAATTAATAGATCAATAGACTTAATACTAGTTGCATAAATATACTTGTATCATAGATCATTGCAATATTCTTTTCTTTACAGGACTAGTAACTGCTACAAATTTATTTATTATGTTTAACCTGTGATACTTGAACAGTTATGTCATTGCAAAATCTACACAATTTCGTGCTGTAAACCTTTTACCAAATCGTGGAACCCTTATTGCCTTTTTTAGAAAAATTTCTGATAACAATCAAAATTGGAATTCAACACAAGCTCTAGAATTTTTCTTAATTTGGCACCAGCAACATTGTTATGTAAGTATGTAACATGGAAAGTAAATTGTGTCATGAATTAAGAAAGTGCTAAAAAAACTATTCAATTTGATTTTGTTTTGCAATGCTGGGTATTCGGTAAGTTTTTTATCTCAGGTTTTGTGTTTATAGTAGGAATTTTATTTCAGGCATATTGCCTTATCAAAATAGTTTTAATGAAATGTTTGGGTACTTAATGTGCCGTGACGTATTTGTTATTTTTCATCTTTATGCACCTAAGCTGAGGTTTTAAGGGAAGAAAGACAACCGCATTAGGTTTTGCGTATGATTCACCACTTAAATAGTTAAAGCAAACGCAAAAACTACAATGGCAGGAAAGTATAATATACTAAACAATTAATCTTATGTTCAAGTTGAAAATAGTTGCTTTATCGAACCTATATTTTAGGGACTGCTTCATGTGATTCTAATCAGGAAAGTTTTGTTCAATGTGATAGAACTTACTTTTTCATGAAGTGTTAATACTATTAATAGTTTTTGGATCCAATTCAATGCAATTGGGGTAAATTACGTTTTTAGACATTTTAATGAAAGTTTTAAGTAAAATGAAGGACATCTGGATAGGGTTTTGCTTTGATACAGAAACGCCATATATGCTTGCGTTAACGAGATGCATGCTTCCATTTTATGATCCTTGATATATGCTTCTGTATTGCGGACTAGTTACGGATTTTTTCAAATACTTTAAACCGTTTATTTTGTTGTATACCTTACTTTACCTAAAAACAAAATTTTATCACTCAAAAAATATAATATTGTTAGAAAATGTTTGGCGCAAACTTTTACTCAACTATTTAGGTTTTATTACATGCTACAATACAATATGTAACAATTGCTTTTTAAACAGTTCAGAATGTAATTTTTAAACTAGCTCTAGATTATGGACAAACTCTGCAAATTCTATATCAAAAACTTAATCTCATTTGACCTGGTTTTGAAACAAGGCTACGGTAAATCCAAGGAGCAACATGCAATTTGACCTTTACATACTTACTCTATTTTGTGCCAGTATATGACTTACACAATAAGTGCACTAGCCGGTTAAAATCGACAATTAAATTTCTGCAATAGCATGCCATATCTGTGTTATCCCGATCACATGGTTTCTGACCTTGGGTCTTGAAAGGAGGACAACAAAATTCCATGTCATAAGGTCTTCCACGGTAAGACACCTGGCAGGAGCACGACGTCTCATCTTTGAACTTTGTGCATGCCTCACTTAATCCAGGTTTTGATCCAGGTTTACAACTGTATTCGCCCAGCTGCATAAAAATTTAGTTTTATTAGTGTTTTAATTTTTTAGTACAAACGTGGTTAAATTTGAGAGCATGTAATTTCAAATTTGTATACTGAAAATGCAAAAGATAAACTTACGCCTATAATATCTTTAGCTGCACTTGTCCCATTTGTATACTCACTCATTTGTCAGTGGTTGATCCAAAGCAGGCCAAATGGACCACAATAAATATAAAAACCAAAGAATTGAGCCTTTCCATTTTGAAAACTTGGCCTGCTTTTCAATCCCGAGTTTTTAGTAGTAGACTTCAGGATTCCAGGACGATTGTTTCTAATAATTAATTTAACAACGCGCTTATAAAAATTTAGACTCGATGAACTCGATGTGGTTGAAAGATCCTTTAGAACTTGACTGATGACATTGTCGTGTAAAGCATTTTTGGTTTTAAAACAGAATTTATTTTTTGTTTTGGTAAACCATGGAAAAAACTGTCTGAAAGACAGACGTAAATCAAATAGGGTCCGACTGTCTACTTTTTTGTTGCTTGAAGTTAACTAGGTATGCTAGAGAGAGAGAGTGAAAAATACCTGCACATACCTCTTAAAGTACACTTTAGAGGGTTCGGATAATTTTGTGCTTGCACTTTGCCCAACCCAAAACTTCAAAGGATTAACAGAACAAAGAGAACCCAAAATGGCCTTTTAACCATACGGAGCTGCTAACGTATTAGGCAGCAGATTAACTTTCTAAAATGTAAACCGTCTGAGCCCTTTTGCCTAAACAATCAGGCAACTTCCCTTCTCAGAATATTTGTGAGGTACATATGCGTAGGTTATTTTCTGAGAACTTTTTTCAGTGGTGTATTTTTACTGGAACTTTTTTACTAGTATCAAAGAACAAAATAGGGTTTTTTATTAAGTAACTGGAATAGACCAGGCAGTGTTCTTGGTAAGGTAGAATTACGCCAGTAAGACAGAAGTAAATGAATGCAACACTTTTATGTGTTGCTTAACCGTAAATCACTTCGCATCAACATTAACAATTTTAGTGCAGTGAATAAACGCAGGACGTTGCTTGGTAAAAGGATAACGTAGTCGTTGCGGAGGTTGCACAGTCGTCGCATTGCGTTGCATTATTGTCGTTGTCGCATTGCACTTACTAAACCTGCTGATAGCTCTAACGAAAACATTTGTCCTTTTTAGGGTACTAATACTGGTGGTGCTAAGTGCTCATTCATACCAAATTTTCTATTGTATTGTCCATACGCTAATCCGTGTTGGGAACTTTCCACTTGCCCACATTCTATTTTCCAAATGGGTAAAAAACACACTTGCAATCAAGGAAACACAATAGGATCAAAAGCATAGTATTTAAGTTTTCAGGGAACCTAGCCCAAAAATGACTGGGGTTTAGGTGTGGTGGTATCCAATATGCCTGTTTTTACAAACTTGGCATTCAAATATATTTAAAATAGCCAATAAATATAGTAATTTTACTGATCTATTTTGCATACCTTTACTGAATCAAAAAATATTATCCAAACATACTCATTTTACTGACATTGTATCCCTTATACATTGTGCATTTAAATGCGTGATGATTTATAGGGTGTGATTGGTACATGCATGAGTATCTGCAAGTACCAATATAAGTGCATGTAAACACTAAATGCCACCTCTATGTAATTTTTCGAGGCGAGAAATTTTGAAAAGGCTGAAAAATATATCCCGACGTGTTAGGTGGATTATGTTTGATAAAGCAGTTCATATACACGTGTCTCCTGGTATATATAAAATGCCTTGGTTCATGAAAGAGGTACACACAAACTCTTGATTGGATGCGCTTTTTAAATACGCTTGTCGGAAATAGGTACTTAATGCATTATTAATGCATAGCAGCATAGACTTCTGTATTTTTGCTGACTTTACTTTCTATTTTGTAAAATACAAAAGAACAGTTTAATATTCGGCATCAGCCCATATATGTCGACTCAGCACAAATGAAAAGGACTTTTAAGATAGGAAATTTTAATTGTTGAAAAATCTTAATCTTCAGCATTTTGTAAGGTAATAGAAGTAAGTAGGAAAATTTCAAGTATATATAAAGCTACTACCGTACCATCAGTTTCCATTTCCAAAAGTTATAAAAATACTGTTCTCAAATCATTTGATTCAATTACACGGATAAAATGCTTAATTGTTACAACTGGAATAATTTTTGTTATCTCAGGAATGCAAAGGTTTCATTCAGCTAACATAAAATCAGGCCCATTTCCAAGAACTTTAGCATTGCGTCCACATGTAATAGTTTTGGTATTAAGTAGCCTGAAAAAAAGCTTTATGGTTTTCACGAATGCAACAAACCACGTCTTTTACACCTAATGCACAAAAACAATAAATTAACCAGTCAAAATTTTTTATGCATTTCTAAATATACAACAATTAGTCATATAAATAGCAATTCTGCCCAAAGCATTTATGTTTACTTTGAGTGTATTATACTCAGGTTTTTCACGAAGAAATCAAATCTGTGAATTGAATTGGGTGAACTACAGACACTATTTGTTTACCAGACCTAATGGGTCCGAAGATTCCACAAACTTTGAATGTAACCGCGATGCAAACAAGATTTGTTAGTAGAGTCCATAATTTCGGTAAAAGGGATTCTTAAATTTTTGTTATTATTAACTCCTTAAACGATTTCACAAAACAGCCTACAACTACCGCCAAGATTTGCATTGTGTTTGTTTTTCCATGCCTTAATCTGATAGGAAATTATAAACGTCCAAAGTTGATCGTCGTACTGCAGTTTTAAAGAGCATCTATAGAACAAGGTTATGGTAGACCATTTTTTGCAAAGAAAACCGCTTTACTATTGCTGTCTCAAGTACTTGTAATATTTTGAAGAGATCCAGACACCAGAAAAGTGTCAACTGTTTTTATGTTTCACAATCAGCCAGAAGCAATACCAGGTGTACAGAAAATATGTTGTTTCAAATTCACTCATAACCGATGTTAGGTTTTCTAAAACATTTTGCTTTTTAGTATAAAACCGTGCAAACAATTGTAGAAATTTTTACACTAAATCTACGTCAAATATTCTAAAGACCAACACTGCAAAACATTTCAGGTTATCAGATAATTCTAACTAATTACTTGGTATATCTATCATAATTGTGATTTATTTTCATGATGTTGTCAACATTGTCAACCCATTTCACATAATATAAGCAATTAACAGAATAATTTTCCATTCATTTGCTTGCTAAGTAAAAACGCCATTGAGTGCTAGAACGGCTAAAATTAGAAAACTCTTGTTGCCTGCATCATGTGTTTGCATTTTTGTACTATACTGCACCTCCGCTCTGTGTTAGTCGCAGCCAATGTAATACTCTTACAAACTTTGAATCAAGCATAAAATTTTAAATTCCAAACGCCTGCAAACAATGCAAAGTTTTACAAATTTGGATTATAGCATTATAGAACACATGCATTGTTTACTTCCCGGTAATATCGTAACGAGAAATTAGTTTCGACTCCACCGTTCTACTTGTTTATACGGATATAGTTCTCCTTAACCACATTTTGTTTTTGCACATTCGTGCTGTACGTTCAAGTTAACGTACTCACTCCTCGGGAGCACTCCTCACTGGTCTTACAGTACAGACCACAGAGCAAATCCAATAGGAAAATTAATATTAGCTTTTTCGAAAATCTTTACTACATTGCAAAGCTCTCACGACGCCGTCAAATTTGATCCGTACTACTTTTTACCAGCTTCTATTACTACCTATCAATATAAAGGTATCGTAGAAACCATGTCGCTACCAATAACCTTAAAAGATGAGAAACCCTCATGTAGCAGACTGTATTCTAGAATTTCCAATAATAAACTGTAAGTATAGTAATTCTGGTGACTACATTGTCAACACCATTAACAAGTTTACTTATATCCTGGAACTTGCTGCATAAACCCAGTAACTCTTTTTGGATGTGTGTAATATAACACGATATTCATTAAAGCATTTTTGTATATGAAAACTTGCAAACGTATATTCAACCAAAAGCAATGCCCGATTTTCTAAAACATCTGCAAAGTTGGCACATTTTATAGGAATCCCAAACTTCTTACTTAATGAAGTAGTAGACGACATATTGTCACAATCTTAGAAGATTGTTTAATGAAGAAACAATTTGTACCTAAACTCGACAGTGCATTGTCTAGTTGATTTGTACACATAAAACTGTATTTGGAAGTTCAATGTTTTAAACTGTTTCATTTCCATGGTTATTATACGTATGACAGGAGTGATTAGAATAATACATTTTGGATCAATAAAAGAGCAAGGTGATGATGGAACTGAATGTACAAAGGAATGAATCATTTGTAGTATTGTTTTGGCTAAGACTTTGAAGACGCTTGCTCAAATCAAAGCTCTCATCGGATTTCATGATTGAAGCTCAACCAAAAGCACCGATAGATTTTCTAAACCATATTTTGTTTGTGTAACCCACTACATGGTCAACACCAACAAATTTTCAGGGACGTCTAGGTATCAAAGTAGCCCGTCTACAGTTGTTAAACGCGTAATTCGTACTTGTGTAACAATCAGGACACACTACATTTTATCCTGGTTACCGATTTAGCCCTGAGTGCTAGAACAGTTTTGAAGTTCCATATCATCAGTTCTTGAATATACGATTCCCAAAAATATTTTTTGCTTTTCTGAGATAAAGCCAAAGGTTTAAATCTAAACTATGATTCCCTGGTTAACGCAGAATACCATTTTAACAGTTGCTATTTATCAAAAAACAAACGGTTTCAAATTCCACTGAGGATTAAAACATGGTTGAAAAAGTTGGTAAATTCTATTACAACTGTACTAAAGCCGAACTATGCAACTTCATAATAAATCCTTACATCTATTTTCCAACTTTAAGTCGATCAAATATCTCAAATTCTCCCGTAATTATTAGCAAGCAAAAAGAGTAGTACCACACTGGATTCACGTTTTGTCACTCCTTTTATAATTACCAAACGGTTAGTTCAATAATAATGGTAACCACATTGTTTCCACCAGTTGTAAGTTAAAGGTATTTTTACACGCTAAATACCCCCGTTCTGTAACAGTAGGGGTGCACCAACAAGTCTGCGTCGTTCATTTTGGAAGTTTCATGAAGAAAATTATGTTTCTACTTACCTAATCTTTCTATCTGTGCAGATTTTACTTTTGCAAGCCAATTGGTTGTTTTTACATATTTATTGTGCTTTCACGTTTAAATTGCTAATTTTCAAGTTTAATACATTTGCACCACACCTTTGCAATTCACACATATTTCTACTATACCCTGTTATTTTATATAATTCTGAGTACTAATTTTTTAGTGTAAAAGTAGTAGTAACTACATTGTCACCACCAACAACTTTTGCAGCCTGAGATGCATCAAAGTTGCTCCGCAACTGCTTTCCAACGCGTATTTTGTACTGTAGTTGCAACACACTAGATTTTAACCTACTTAAACATATCATTGCAAACCGTTTCACAAATATTATCTAGTTTTAGTAAACCCAGATAACTACAGAATATATTTTACACATTTTAAATTCAAAAGTTCATTACAAAACACCAGTGCAAAACGATAATATATAAAAAGGAAACAAGTTTTATTCCAAATATTGAATTCTGTTGGCTACCTATCTAAAAATGATTAATCATTTGGTATTCTTGCACAGATGAGTATATGTTACAAATTAAAATGTTTTTGAATACAAGATTCACAAAATTATTTCAAGCAGCACGCATTGGTGAAACTTCGTAGTGAATCCATACAGGATATCCTTGCAAAATTCTAGTCAAAGATTTCAAATGCTGCCACATATACTAGACTGGCATATCTAACCGTATTCTTAACAAGCAGTTTGTCTTTTTAAACTTTTTCTTTTTTTAAATTTCCACTATCAAACAGTTAGTGTAATAATGATAGTTACCACATTTTCACCATCACTAGCAAATTTAAAAGCATAATAGGTACTTAGGTTGCCATGAACCTGTTTCTGGATGCGTGAAACGCTAAATCGAATTATATAGAGAAATGGATTTTACCTCAAATATAATGTTGGCTGCAAAAAGTTGCAAATTCTCTAATTGAACATTTTAGTGACAGCCATGGATATGGCATTTCCATTTAGGTTGCAAAATTAAGGTTGCTGATGCATTATCAAGCTGAAAGCGTTATTCCATTTTTCGCGTTATTTTGCTGCTAAGGGAATCAATATAATTCTAATTTATTTGACTTAACATGCTTTCGACAATGCATGTTTTACGCAGTTGTCAACCAAGATTTCCAAGTTTTCTGGATTTTTCTTAAACGAGCAAACATCTGCAAACGAGTAACCATCATTAATTTACGCGTAATGTACACGTAGAAACCACTGAAAACAAAGAACGTTTTTAACGATTTCAGAAGAGCAGCAAAACTTTTAAGTGCTGACTAAACAAGCTGTAAAGGTGAACTGCCAAGGTTGCTTTGACATTGACTAATCTTGAGTTGAGTTGTTCAAACACTAAATTAAAATACCACTTTGTTACTTTGCTTGTCGTTAATTTAAGTGCTACGGGTGGATTCAATCAAATTTTTAAACGATGTAGTTCTTGTGTGAAAATCGAAGTATCCTTAAACTAGTCTTCTTCAAATATTTAATTATGTTTGAATTAAAGGTCTAAGTTTACAAACAAAACGGTATTTCACGGTTGAGTATGCTTTATGTCAACCTTTTGCTAATTGCTAAACTAAATTGGTTTATACACACTTAAAACCCAAATTAGAATTCAAAAGTTTCTAAAAGTGTTTATCAAACTAATAACATATTTGTAATAGCTTAAACATCTTTGAAAAAAAATTGGATCAGAAAAAGCAAACAAGCGGCTTGTACAGCAAAATTAAAAACATGGACAGAGTAATTCTCAAACGTTAATTGTCAAAGCGTTCCTGACGCTTATATTTCCTTAGTTGTACTCCTTCTGTAGTATTAAAAAATCAACGTTTGGAATCGCGGAGATTGTAATGTATCATTGTTTCATTTTGTGATCAGATATTCTGTGTTTTATGTATTTGTTACCGAACAAGGTACATGTGTTCATACTTCAATACCTAAGAGTATTTATGATTTTATGTGAATTGATTTTTCTGGAACTTTTCTGTAATTTCATTATTTTCTTTTAAATGGGTAACTTGTATATCTGTAAAGATTAATGTATACATGCATTCTCGTGATTAAAGCAACTAGCTCCTGTTTCTCTTCAGTTAGAAAAAGGTAGCAAAAAGAAAGAAAGACATAGTGTAGCTAAAACATAACGCTAGCTCTGAAAGCAGTTTCCCTCAGCATTTAACAGGTATAAGTTGATAGTTTCATTTTATATATATTTCTATTACGTGATGTAAAAAAATCCAGATCAATTCCGATTAGAAAACACTTAACATTCATTTTCGGTTAACTTTCAACAACCGCAATGAAACTTCATATAATGAAAAATCAGGATTGCCTTATCTCCAAAATTGTACTCATCGGAATGTCTTGATTCCTTATAGAGTCGGCTCTTGCTAAGTTTACACTCCATAAACTAAGTCAAATCCTCTCATCTGCTGCATGTTTGGTATGCCTGGCAAATCAATGTCAAAAGCTTGCTTAAACATGTTAATTCTCTTGTAGTGTGCTGCCTCAATATTTTCTGATGGAGCAATGTTGTACCCAGCTTCATAGTTTCGTTAGCTTGGGTGCAAAAAATAAATAAGTATAGTGCAATAAAATGTGCCACAAACATGTAGGCAACAATGATGATTTTGTGCTGCTTGCTTCCCTTGTCTCTTGCAGACATTTTGTTGCTGCGGCCAGGTACATTTGTTTGGTCGTATTGCTTACTTTTAGGAAAGTTATCCTGCTAGATAAAGCCTTGTTATACGGATCAATGGCAGTTGGCTGTTTTCGTATTTGGTTTTCTCCCTATCGTAGCTTTTCACATACCCAATATACCTTTCACTTTGCAATCTCTAGCTAGTTCCCTCAATAACAGTACTCGCTCTCTCTTTCACGCTTTAACTTTTTCATCTTTCTCTGCCTGTTATCTGGGTTTTATTGTTTTTTTTTCAATTTGGAAGTCCTTTTGAAGACTGTTGGCAGCCTTTGGCAGCAAATAGTTGTGACAAAACGGATTGTCAATATTATGAGTGTGAAGAAAGTGTTAATAGAGTTCTTTCATAACTGTCTTGCTGAGCATCTCATCGTTCTCAGAATCATTATCTCAAAAGTTGACACTACCGTCATCACTATTCATATTTTGTTCTTTTGGCACTGGTGCTTCGTTGTCACTGGCTCCAGAAACATCATCGTCCTGATCATCGGTGTCATCACCATCATCATCGTATCTGAACACGTGTGCCCAGTCGTCGTCAACCTCGCTTTTCTCCTTCATCTCCTCCTAATCAGCTGAGCATTTCTTCCATACATTCCTGACTAAGACTAAGTTTTGGTCGTTTTCCCATGGAAGTACAAATGCTCCAAAAACGGATAATTTAGAGCGGTTATTGAAAAATTCAACTTCAACAGCTGTCAATATAATCCTTGCTTTATAATCATGTTGCAAAAAACTAGGAGCATGCAGTGCACGTTTCATCCCCGTAGTGATTTCCAAGAAGTCCAGATGTATCACCACAAACCGAGCGACTTTTTTGTACGAAGCCTTCCTGGTCGTCTTTCTTTGATGAGAGTAAGTAAAACAAAATATATTTTTAACAACTCTGGTTTTTCTAATAAAAGTGTCAATCGTAAGTATTCACCACCTAAACTCATTCCAACTTGTAACATTTTCTGGAATTCACAATAAGTGCACATTCCCATTTTATTTTTATCAACTGTACAGACACCTATTGTTTGCCCCATGGAGACTTCCGGAAAGCTATAAAGAAAAAAGAGGCTTTAAGTTACAATGTGGCCAGCTAGAATTGCCGATGTTTTTAACAATACTACTTTTTTCAACCCGCAGGAACAGATATGTATATGTAAATACACAAAAGTGAATACAAATGTCCTTCGTATTACTGCATACAATTCAAACGCTGGAGTTGGCTTTTGATGATGCTGCTCTGAAGGGATAAATTAGAACAGTAATGTATTGTCATATTCTTGAACAGTTTGCATTCATTTTAAATCATATCAGTGAAAATATTATCACAATGACAATCAAATAAAGTTTTGCATTAAAGACAAATTATTACGGATTCATTTCCTAACTGGTGGTTTCATGCTTACGGCAATACATTTGTTGTACCTACAAATTTGGTGCCTAGTCATTATCAATAATGCAATTTTTGTCATACACATTGTGTAAATAATTTTAAGTTTTAACCGTAGACAAATGGTAAAACATCCATGGTAAGCCATTGAAAAGTGCTCGCTGCTAACAACGATGAGTGTCTAAGTAGTCAAAAGATCCCACGACAAAATCCTTGATGAATACAGTAAGTAATAATAGCCCATTTTGCTGGTTTAGAGCCCACTTGGGCGTCCTAAAAGCCCATGTTGAACCCAGCCTGGTTTAGAGCCGATTTTGCTGGTTTGGAGCCGATTTTGCTGGTTTAGAGCCCATTTTGCTGGTTTAGAGCCCACAATGGTTTAAAAATAAAGTCTACGGACGGACAGACGGACGGACTGACGGACAGACAGACAAACGGACATTATATCTTAAATAGCTCTCCTGCAGTAGCAGCGAGCTAATAAGCGTGCGGTTAAATATAGATATGGACGTTTTAATCATAAAAACGACATCAGATTTGTTAAAGGATTCGTACTACTCAAACCAGTAAATAAGACCGTACTAGATCAATTGTACTCAAATAACATGTGAACTAAACCTCAGACAACATTGGCTCCAGACCAGGGAAAGTGGCCTCTAGAACAGGCAAGGGTTTTAAAATAAAGTACACAAACACACGGACAGTACATCTTAAATAGCTCTACAGTAGAACCTGCGAGCAAATAATTACTCTACAGCTTATTTATCAGGACTGATCGATGATCTATAAAATATTTATCTGTTACGTTTACGTAGATATATAACAAATTTATGCATTCAATTTTACTGTTTATGATCGCCCAAATGTTACCCATTTGCCAAAACACCATATTTTGGTGTCGACAAGCAAGTTTCATATTTTAGTTTCTGGAATTGTTATAACTATATACTTAACGAAGTAAAGTGTAGTTATTACGACACTAAAGCAGTTTCTACGACGATGGTTGAAAAAACGTTTTTGTTACAGATCATCAAACGAATGTCATCGAAACAAGAGACCTTACCTTTATCATAATATTTATTTAAGATATCGTTTGCTATTCAGAAAGGACCTTATTCAAGTTCTCACTAACTTGGGCCCCTGCCTTAACTTATGAACCACAAGCAGAATGGTTACAGTTTATGGCTCATTCGACAGAGCAACTCCAGTACAATTACTCTGCAGTCCAGCTATGTCCCGATTGCTTGCGCATGGTTCGATTTTTGCAAGACTGTTTTGCAAAAATCAAGTTTAATAAGCATTACCATGCTGTATCCTCGTAACCACATACAGAATGGTTACAGTTAATAGCTCACTCGAAAGAGCAACTCAAGTACTATTATGCCACGGTCCAGTTATGTCCCAATTCGCCTGCACATGGTCCGATATTTGCAAAAAATATGTTGCAAAAATCCACTTTCATAAAACAGTAATGTCAATATTGAAGTGGATTTTTGCAAAAATCGAACCATGCGAAAGGAATTCTGACCATAACTGGATTGCGCAATAATAGTGCTTGAGTTGCTCTTTCGAATGAGCTACTATCAGTAACTATCCTTCTTGTGTGTAAGAAGAAAAGACGTTGTCATATATAATGGTAATGCTTATTGAAGTGGATTTGTGCAAAAATCGGACCATGCGCAAGTGAATCTGGACATAACTGTACTGTGGGATAATAGTACTCGAGTTGCTCTTTTGAATGAGCTATAAATTGTAACCATTCAGCTTTAGATTGAAAAGTTAAGCCAGGGGCCCAGGGCAGTGAGAACTTGAATATGGCCCTTTCTATATACAAGAAAATATTAGTTCAATTTAATTTTTTGGTTTTTATTATCACTGCAAGCTTAAAGACGATGATGATCATATTTTCAACAAATTATGGATAGTTTTTATAATTCCAAATTGTCTCAAATTCACAGGTACAACAGGCAATTCCTAAAAATTCACTCGGGTGAACTCGTTGATCCAAATTTTGCAACACTGTCTTCTTAAATTGCAAGATATCTAATCTACATGCAGTTAGGAAACGTATACAAGTCGGCATTAATATCATAATATTACAAACATTGAAGCATAAAATGAGAATAGAACTTACACAAAACCTACCTTGTTGGCTGTTAAACTTTTATTTTAAAGCGTTCGGTTTATTATTACGCGAAAGCT
This sequence comes from Entomobrya proxima, assembly GCA_029691765.1. Classification (NCBI taxonomy): domain Eukaryota; kingdom Metazoa; phylum Arthropoda; class Collembola; order Entomobryomorpha; family Entomobryidae; genus Entomobrya; species Entomobrya proxima. The sequence continues at coordinate 66,466,735 of CM056168.1, forward strand.
ACTTATTAATTTGGCGCAAGCTGTCCGTCTGTCCGTCCGTCTCTCCGTCCGTCCGTCTCTCCGTCTGTCTGTCCGTGCTATATCTCCGTAACGGTTCAACCGATTATAACGAAACTTGGCATAGACATGTGTCACCTTAATGGGCAGCTGCAGCCAAAAGTTCAGGTCAATAGGTCAAAGAGGTCAAAGGTTATGAGGCCATAAGTCACATTAACTCTCTCACTATTATAACAAAGTTAGGATACTATGTATTACGCTTTAAATATAAAACAAGCACAGAACTATTGCTTTAACTTTTTACTAAAGTTACCAACCTTATTCGTTGGTCAGGAATACTACATTTAAGGTCTCAATTTTATTGTTGGCGCGAAACTATTAGTTTAATTTTTTGAAATTACCGACGTCGTTCGTTGGTCAAGAATACTACATTTTACGTTTTAATTTTATTGATGGCACGAAACTATTACTTAAATTTTTTGAAATTACCGACGTCTTTGGTTGGTCAAGAATACTACATTTTACGTTTTAATTTTATTGATGGCATGAAACTATTAGTTTAATTTTTTGAAATTACCGACGTCTTTCGTTGGTCAAGAATACTACATTTTACGTTTTAATTTTATTGATGGCACGAAACTATTACTTAAATTTTTTGAAATTACCGACGTCTTTTGTTGGTCAAGAATACTACAATTTACGTTTTAATTTTATTGATGGCACGAAACTATTACTTAAATTTTTTGAAATTACCGACGTCTTTCGTTGGTCAAGAATACTACATTTTACGTTTTAATTTTATTGATGGCACGAAACTATTACTTTAACTTTTTTAATTATCGGTGTCTTTCGTTGGTCAAGAAAACTACATTTTACGATTTAATTTAATGTCTGGCACGGAACTATTGCTTCAACTTTTTTGAATTACCGATATTTTGTTTTCAAAAATACTACATTTTACGTTTTAACTTTATGTCTGGCACGGAAATATTGCTTCGACTTTCGCTACTTTGCTACATGTAGACATGTTGCCTGCTTTATTGGTGACTACACTGTCAACAAAAACAAATTAAACATTCAAGCATTTTGTTCCAGAATAGTACCTGATGCAGTGTATATCATTTTGAGCAATAAATTTTATCCTAATTGCAAAATTTAATCTTATAATCCATAAATTAAGTTTTTATGCAATATTCCCATAAACCCGATTTTTAAACTTGACTCGATTGGTAGCTTCCAGCAAGGTCATCAGACTACAACATACATGTTTTTATCTCAATACTAGTAGTATTGTTTAAAGCGAAACACGTTTTCTTTCAGAAAATCAAAGATTTTCAAATTTAAGGAAGTACTTCTTTGGAAATTTCTTTGAGAGCAAACAAAAAATGAATTATTGATATTATTGATCAAGCCAAAGTTCAATACGTTATGCAACTTATACAACGTTACACTATGTAAGTTGTTTTGCTAAAACCCAAACAAAGTGTTCATACAAACGAATTTCATAATCAAACATTCATTTTTTTCACTATCAGCATCAACGTTGATTTCATGGATCAAAGTTTTATCACAAACTGCTAGTATATGGGGACTACACTACAGTGTTGCCACCAACAAATAAAAATATGAGAATTACTTACTTCAGTCGCACATCACTTGTTTCTAGGTTTACATAATGCAGAATCAGACTAATTAGAACAACATATTTGATTTGCTCTTGTACTCGTAGAAGTATTTCAATTTGCGCTTCTAGAAATTGCACTTTAGTTTTGTACATATATGCTAAAGGACTGAGTCCACATGTTTTATATATCTGCTACAAGTTTTTTAAGCTCCCAAATTTTCTATTATAAATCCATTCATTTTTCATTCCGAGACAACGTTGAAATACGTCATAATGTGGTCATTCAAAACAGCAAATTCAATTTTAAGATATTTTCTACTTTAAAAAGTTCAGGAATGTTTACTACATTGAGAAGTCTTCATAACGTCAGTCAAGTGTGGTCTGTGAAGTTTGTTATAAGTTTCAAACCTTATCTAACAGTATAAAGGTATTGCAAAACATGTCACGTAAATGCCAGCACAATTCACTTTAAAACATGAGATTCACTCATATTGCGCACTCTTTTCAGAAGTCTATCTTTACCAGCGTTGAAAATAGGACAGACTACATTTTATCAACGGTTTTTAAATATGCAGTGTCAAACCGTTTGGTGACTTACAGGGACCTATTATGTCAAACAAACTCAATATACTTATCCTGGTATTATCCTGTACCCTGATACTACGGAATGAAACACGTAACAGTGATTGACATTGAATCAAGGCTTGTGCCTTTTTCAACAATTAGAATTTTCAATAGTTAAGTGTTAGTATACTAACAAAATTGATGACTACATTGTCAGCACTATTAGGAAAATATATATATCAGAGGATTTGTTACAAAAACACAAGGACTTTTTCTCCATGTGTATAATGCAAACCAGATTTATTTATGCCATTCGTAGATCTGAAAGCTATCGCCGGACTTTTTGTTCGAGGCTCAACCAGAAACAATACTCCGTTTTCTAAAACAACTACAAAGTTGGTGCATTTTATAGGAAACCAAACCGACTTATCTATTGAAGTAATATACGTCTTCTTGTTTGAAGTTAAGCAAATTTCCAATTTGCATGTTTGCATGCGCGTACACGAATTGAGTTTGGAAGTATTGGCGTTCCAAAATTTGTTCATTTCAATGAAAGTAATACGCATATTGTAAAACAGGATGAATTTTACATTTTGAATACAACAATGATGAACACACTTCTTGCAAAGAGGACTTTTAAGATAACTTTGTTGTTAGTATTTGCAAAAGTATTGGATTTGTTATGTCATGATGTTGCCTACATTGTTAACCCATTCCACATATATTTTAACCAATTAACAGATTAACATTCTTTTCATTTTTTTGCTAAGTATAACAGTCACTATGTGCTAGAACGGCTAAAAATTGAAAAGTCAGATTGTCTGCAATGTGTTTAAATTTTTTATATAATATTGTTCCTCCGCTGTGTATTAAATTGTAGTTAATATTATACGCTTACCAAGTTTAAATTGAGCATAAAATTTGAAACTCTGCAAAGCTGTAAACAATGCAATGTTTTACAAATTTGGATTACAGCATTTATAAGCACTTGTATTGTTTACTTCAATACACACAAATAATTTGATTAAAAGTAAATTTTGACTTCGTCGAATACGCAAAGTTTGTAAATGCGGGCTTAAAAGGGTTATGCATGGTACATTTCCCGTCAGTATCGTGAAGAAAAATTAGTTCGATCCCACTGTCTACTTGTTCGTACGGATGTTGTTTTCCTAAACCACATTTTATTTCTGCACATTTATTTAAGTTAAAGTACTTCATCGTCGAGTTCATTATGCCATGTGCCGAACCTTATAAACTTACATATACACACATTGGTCCAAGCAATTTTTGTACGGAGCTGTATTTGCAGTACATGTCGATAATGCAATATTTGGTCGTTCAATACAGAGCAAGGCCAATTAGGAAACATTATTGTCTTAAAGAGATTTCAGAAATTTTTACTACATTGTAAAGTTCTGATGACGCAGTAAAATTTGATCAATATTACTTTTTAACCAGCTTCTGTTTCTACCTATCAATATAAAAGTATAGTAGAAACTATGTCACCACCAATAACTTTAAAGCATGAGAAACGCTCATGCTACAGACTGTATTCTAAAATTCCTTGTAATACACGGTAAGTATATTAATTATGGCGACTACATTGTCAACACCATTAACGAATTAAATTATATCATGCAACTGCATAAAACCCAGTAACTCTTTCTGGGTGTGTGTAATATAAAACAATATTCATTGAAACAATTTTGCATATGAAAACTTACAACGTATATTCAATGTAATTAAGTAAATGAGAGGGCTCAGCGGATGCTGTTTTAGTAAAAACTCAAGTTTTCGAATTTTACTATTTTCTTCTTCAGGAGCGAACACAAGCGGAAAGAAAGAAAATGGAACGCGATACATTTACAGAAGAAAATTATCAAAAAATTGACTTCATTGAAATAAATTATTGTTGTAAATCCATCCTTGGTTTCGAGTTCAGTTTAGGGATAAGCTTTTGCAAGAAAGTGGAGTCAATGGGGTTGAGAGTTTTACCGTTAAATTTTGTTGATGCGATTGTCTGGATCAATGCGTTGAATGTATAATCCTTCTTTCCCTTCCCTGGGGAAATATCCAGGTTCCACTTCAATGAGCTTTGCTGTGTCAATTGTGATGGTATGATTCGAAAATTTTATCCAATGTTCTGTAACGTATATTCAACCAGAAGCAATTCCCGATTTTCTAGAACATCTGCAAAGTTGGCACATTTTATAGGAAACCCAAACTGCTTACTTAATAAAGTAGTAGACAACATATTGTCACAAGCTTAGAAGATTTTCAATGAAGAAGAAACAATTTGTACATAAACTCAACAGTGCATTGTCTAACTGATTTGTACAAATAAAACTGTATTTGGAAGTTCAATGTTTTAGACTTTTTCATTTCCATAGTTATTATATGTATTACCGGATTTATTAGAATAATACATTTTATTCTAACTATAATGATGTTACTTATCCCCACATCGATTGCTTGAGCTAGATGTCATTCGACAGCTACGGATTTGGCATTAAATACTGGTAGCACATGTCTTGCGCAAAGTGCTAAGTGTAAGTTGCAAGACTGTTTATTGCCTATTAGCCTATTAGCATTGGTCATCATGACTACATTGTCACGTTGAATAAGTCAAAGTTCTGTGCACAGCAACTGTTTCTAGACGTACAAGTCACTGATTCCACGTTGCAGATTGTGTAAAATTTAAAATGCTTGTGCTGTAATTGTAATTCCATGATGGAGCTAAATAACCCGTTGAAAAATTCCAAAAACAAAGGTAATGAATTTTAGGTAATATTTTGTACTAAACCTGAGAGATTGTTTATTAAAAAATGCAAGCGTTATGGAACAGTGGTTCTCATATGAGTACAAGGGTTTTGAATTCATCGCAATGCTTGATTTGAAAATGCAAGGCTCTCAGAATTACGAAATAGGTAGCGTAGGTTAATATGCTTAAAACGCTAGTACAGAAGACAAATGTTTTCCTTTGCTTCCAATTTGACAGAAGGTTTTTAATATGTGGACTGAATAAACTCTGTAGGTGAACTGCCAAGGACTTTGTGACATTGTTTGCCTTTTGGATAAATTTGCTAGTTTAATAATAATGAGAGACACTTTATCAATATTATGGTTATGTAAAACTATTATATTGGGTTTTTAATTGAAGTGTTTTTTTCATTTTATTTACTTGGAATTTTGAAGACTCCAATACGTAAACTCAAGTGCTCTTAAGCATTGCTGCTTGAAACATTTAATTATACTTGCGCTAGAGAAATTTGTTTACAGGGATAAGAAACTATAATTCATATTTCGATTTACTATCCCTTATAATAGTTTTTATTAATTGCTCATCACTCAGCGTGAATTTGGAGTCCTTATAAAAGAAAGTAAAATGTCCACTAATTCTAACACCCAAGTCTCTTTCGCAAATTATTTAGTAATCTTGTAAAACTAATTTTTTCACAAGCGACGAAGGAACAACCCGAACAACAAAAAACATTCGGCTTAAGTGCTATGAGCTGCTTAACGGTAATTGCGATTTTGAAATTCAATAACAATTTTCTTTGCCACTATCATTAAATATTTAAGTGTTTTTCCTACGTTGTTTGAAATAATTAAAACGACTGAATTTTAACAACGTCCAAGTTTGTTTGCTATTTTTCTATAGCGATGACAGAGCACTTGAACCTTATAGCTCATTGCTCTGTTCAAGACTGGTTTGCTTTTTACGCCAAATGAGGTTTTAGTCGTGATAAGGCATTCCATATTTAATTCAGCATTTGCAAAAAGAACCAGGATATATATCGAATTCTCACGGTTTAGAAAACAGGTATGCTCCCTTAACCTTGAAAGCTAATCCGGAACTTTCTTTGCCATTGTAAAACACACAGGTTGTTTGAAACAACCACATTCCTGTGATTGTGAACACAAATTCTAGTATAGTATATCATAGTAGATCATATATGTATAGTAAGTAGCTTTGATAAAGGTCTTGATGTAAACCAGCTGAAAATATAGAACAAATTTTATTCGTAAATAAAATATTATGAAACCTATGATCTCGACATTTGCCTCGAAGCATCAAATCTAGATGTCTCAAGTATCAGTCATTGGGTTGCGGCTTCTTGGTTAACATCGTATTTACATCGTACGCAAACAATTGCAAATCCTAGCGCGTTTGCCAAACAATTGAATTTTTCTTGCTATCCCTAAATCCATTGTTGCGGTAAATACAGATAATATTTAACAGATAAATTAAGTGCTGAAAATAGAAAAACCCACAAGTCGCAGAACAACAAGATCTAGCAAGCACGAAATGAATAAAGAAAGTCATCTGGGCCAAGTTCTTGATAAAAATAATGAGGTTTACGTATATTAGATGAGTAAAAGACCCCTTTTCGATGCGACCAGTTTAGAACGTTGCATGCGTTCAAGTATATATTTTTAGACGCATTTAAGGAGTATTTTCGACAAAACGCTATAGTCGCTTGAACCCTAACTAATTTATGAATACATATTATGTATCATTTTTGCAACCTATTTTAGTCGCTTGTGGTGAACATAATTTAGATGCCACCAAGATTTGGTTTTTTATTCTAGAAATTGATGGAACATTTCATTCGATTTTTATGCCTTACCTAGACATTATTACAGCGTCTTAAAATTAGCACCTTGTATTATCTAGTTGTAGACCACTTTAATATGCCGCCTAGATATCAGTTTTAGACGAATCCAAATAAAAATAAAAAACTAGACACCAAATATTTGCTGGGGAACTCACACGAGCAGTCCATATAAGTGCAGTCTGTAGGAAGTCGTTTTGAGTGGAATTTCAGCACACTCTTTATTTTGAACTTTACGTTATTAACAAGACGATCGAGTTGGCTAGACTCAAGAACGACTTGTATCTATTTATAGTATAAAATAGTTGCAACTTACGTTAGACTTATATAAGTAGCATTGGTCACCACGAGTTGCCTTTTAACATTAACTAGAAGCATTTTGCCTGTGTAAAACGAATATGTTTGCAAACTAGTTGTACAAACCACAGTGGATTTCTTAAAAATTCTGTTCAAGCTTGAACAATGCTTTGGAACACTTTCATAGCAAAACATGTCCTAATTTAATTAGCTATAGTAGAAATTGCTTGCTGTTTCAGCAATTTATACTCTCGTTCATGTTCTGTTCCAGTGTTTGGCTTTATTCCAACCACCTTTCGCAGGAACTTTGCACACAACAGGCCATTAATTTAGGAATAAACTTATTGTTTAAAGCAAAAATGACACGCTCTAAAACAACTATATCAAACAATAACAACAAGTAACATAGCTCTTATTATTATGCTTTGGTTTGGCTAACTAGGCTGACTTTATTAAACACTCAAGCTCTAATTAATAAATCTAGAACGATCAAAGAGCACTAGCTCTTTTAATGAATCATACGCCCAGCGATGCAGCTTAAAATATTGAATGTTTGGTATATTAAAATTAGAACTACTTTGCAAATCACTTTATTGTCTTCGAATTCTAGTATATGTATGACTTTAAAATTATGAAATCTGAAAATTTCTTTTCATAATGATATTTGTTATTAAAAATTGCAAGCTAATTCAGCTAGTCTAAAGAATACCTTCATACCAAACGCTTCATTATACTTTTTACGCTTCATTTTATTTTGGAGTCAACCCAACCGAGTCATAGATTTATAGCAATTTTTGCTACTGAATTTTCTACCGCCGTAGAACTTATTTGTTATTGTTCAAAGAAATAAAAACAAATTGTTTTAAAAATTCCATTGGAATTTCAAGAATGTGTGAAATGAATTTCAATGAATACAAATATCAGTTTGTGTGTAACACAAACTCATATTTGTGCAGAATCACTTTAATATATTTTGACTATCAATGCACTGATTTAATTATTTCTTAAAATGTGCAAAACCATAAAATCCAGAATAACATGAAAAGTATTATAAGAACTTTGAAAAGTCAATCACTTGAAGTATTATAGTTATGCTACAAATCAAAATTGTTTTTACAATAAATTCAAATTCAGGAAATTTGCAAACGTCGTACTAAAACTTTAAGTTTGTTGTGGTAATGGCAGTCAACTCAGGCAGCTATTTATAGTAAGCATTGCCACGAAAGACCTATTCCTCCTAGTTTCCAAGAAATACTAGAATTATATTGTTGTACGTAATCCATTGTGTTGGGTATATAATAGTTTATCATACATTATATAGCTACTATAAATCATAACTTATAACCCGAAATTTAGAGTAACCTCCCAGTAATTAGGTCATTCTAAGATTGGGGTTAGACAACAATAAATTTATAGTTAGAGGTAACCTCAAATCTGGAGTGACCCAACAAAGTTTATGTATTGTGTATTGTCTTCACAAGTAATTTATGCCAATCACTCCATATTATGAACTCATATGGTGTTGAAAGAAAAGACATCAAAGGGGAGTATAACTTGCTGAGTCTAGCTTATTTCATTTCTAAGAGTGAACCTGGATTATAGAATTGCATTCATTCGTATAATATATTTTATCTTATTTTAAAACGTATATTACATCAGGCTGCTACGTCTGTGTGGGTGGTAGAAAAATAGGTATTTTTGCTGTGCTGCTATGTAGCGACAATGATGAGGATCTTGAAGATGCTGATGAAGGTGGCGCTGAAACATGATGCATAAATAACAAGTTTGTAGACACCTTGAAGAAATATATATTTTCCTCAACAATTCGCCTGGAGTCTTGATGAACCGTTCTCTGAAAATCTGATCAAATTTTATACAAACCATCCCGTTCAGGCTTTAATAGGGTAATACAGAAACATTAAGTCGTTTTTCTCCCGATCATGCACATTTGGTACGATTGGTTGATAGGGTAATCAAATTTAATAAACCCTTGCATTTTTATGATTTGTCATTCTACTAATATCAGTGTATCCTAGCGTTCAAGATAATTTCTCAATAATATTGTGCTATCAATATATCAATTGTGACTACGTTGTCAATATCAACAAATTAAATTTCACAGCAGAGTTTTGTCAGGGACATTCTGGATGCACCTCAGTTACGTTAGAATAATACATTTTATCCCAACTTCAAATTTATTTTGAAAGCCTAAAAGGCTTTTTTGCTGCAAGTCTGTAAAGTTTTAATATAAATGCAGTATTTGAACAAAAATTGAGCTCCAATCTAATATAATTTTTTACCCATTTTCAGAATATTGCATATTGGAACATCTGCTACTCAAAAAGCACACATATTGGTATCAAATATTGATATATAATATTGGTTCCACGATACCATGGTTTAAAGTAGATCACCGTCCTACTGGAGCTTTTTGAAACACTGATGTAACAATGCAAAAATGCAACCGGTTGTGCAAAGAAACCATTTAGATGTAATATTGTTTTGACTTGCGAGCGGCGGGGTGGCGCAGTTTGCTAAACATGCACTCTGAAGCTACCTCATCAGGAGTTCGATCCTCGCTGGTAAAGTAAGTATGTGTTGCCTTCCTATATTTGAGATTTATTCTTGTAGTAGTAAATGTGACTTCGTTCTCTCACTGGGTTGAATTCTGTATGGGTATCCCCTGTGAGATTGAGCATGTTGTTGATTCATCCCAAAGGAGGGATGGTCGGAGGAAACTGCAGTGAAGTAGAACGCGATGTCTCGAGAGGCCGGCGCGCGCACGTGCTAAATAGACTAATGGGCTACTGAGGGCAAAACAAAAACATCGTTAACATTTGCTTGGGCAATAAACAGCTCTATTTATATAGCGGCGAGAATAACCAATCATGGTAAGTGTAACTCGAAACAACCACAAAGTATAAATCACGAATTGCAATATTAATCAGAACAAACGTCTCTGCAGGTAAAAATCAATGATAAACCATTTCAAATACACGTGGGCAACACTTAAAATACACAACAAAAGAATGAGGGCCAAAGAGCGTATCAAACCTGACAACCAGGAGTAACTGTAAAAAAACAAAACATTAGCATGAAAATGGTCACGATAAAATATCAAAATCAATCATCAAAATTGCGGTAAGGTGCCCAAGATATATAGTGGAATCTATTGAAAGCCCATTTAATCAACACTTAAAGAAACGCCCACAAAACAACACAACATAATATATCTGATATCAGTGCCCACATAATTAAAAACAATATAGATGTGCCCGTAAATTCAATCAACAAAAAAATGGATCCAGTAATAATACACACGTACTAGTGTCTTCCCGGGGAATACATAGGAAATTATCAGCCGCTTCACACTCAGTGTCATAAACATATCATGTAAAAAAAAGAACGCAAGTTAAAGAGCGTACCTAAAAGAAACTCTGCTTACATAAGTATCTTGTTACGTATTGTAATTATCATTGTTGTGCCAAGATCAACGTATAAAAACACCTAGGATAAACGAGGCATGAGAAGTGATAAATTTTCGTGATGCAACTAAATGACAGAAATAAAGCAACAGAACCAGACGTAGAGACAAACATGAATTAGAGGTAAATGGTGACCAAAATAATCAGCATGAAAAGAACACACCACATGGCATAACGTTTTAATCGGAATCATCATCACAGGATGGTGATGGAGGTGGCCGGGTAGAAACGGAAGAGGTAAAGCGACAGTACTTGACGTGACTACAGTAACGATGGTAACCAAATAGCCATTCCATACAATTAGGACACACAATAATATTATGGTTACGATAAATATGCTTGCGTAAATTAGCCAAAGAAGGACTATGAAAGGAACAAAAACCGCAAGGACAGGGAGGGGTGGTGGCATAAGGCATACTGAACTGACGTGACGACGCGAAGTCATGATAAATACATGGCGTGTTAATATCTTGAGTAAATTGTGGTTTAAGAAAGTGAGGAGAATTTCGTAACAAATCATCAACAAACTGGGATGCTATGTCGGACGGCAGGCTAGAGGTTGGCAAAGGAGGAGAGGAAACAGATGGGGATGAAACGGTGTTGGAGTGTAGAGGTTCGGTGGTACGTAGTATGTGGCGGCTAGAGCAGGGTCGTTCAGCGTCAATACGGGTGAGTAAAACCCTGGGTAACAAGAACCTTCGTAAATGAGTAACTACCGGAAGCAACGTGCTGAATTACATGAACAAGGATGCCCAAAAACCGTTTAAAAAATGCCCAGAAAACGTTTCAAAAGCGCCCAATAAACGCTTCAAAAATGCCCAGAAAACGTTTCAAAACGCCCAATAAAAGCTTCAAAAATGCCAATGAACGTTTCAAAAATGCCAATAAACGTTTCAAAAATGCCAATAAACGTTTCAAAAATGCCAATAAACGTTTCAAAAATGCCAATAAACGTTTCAAAAATGCCCAGAAAACGTATCAAAACGCCCAATATAATCTTCAAAAATGCCAATAAACGCTTCGAAAATGCCAATAAACACTTCTAAAATGCCAATAAACGTTTCAAAAATGCCCAGAAAACGTATCAAAACGCCCAATATAATCTTCAAAAATGCCAATAAACGCTTCGAAAATGCCAATAAACACTTCTAAAATGCCAATAAACGTTTCAAAAATGCCCAAAAAACGTTTCAAAAATGTCCAAAAAACGTTTCAAAAATGCCCAAAAAACGTTTCAAAAATGTCCAAAAAACGTTTCAAAAATGCCCAAAAAACGTTTCAAAAACGCCCAATTGACGTTTCAAAAACGCCCAATTAACGTTTCAAAAACGCCCAATTAACGTTTCAAAAATGCCAATAAACGCTTCGAAAATGCCAATAAACACTTCAAAAATGCCAATAAACGCTTCAAAAATGCCAATAAACACTTCAAAAATGCCAATAAACGCTTCAAAAATGCCCAGAAACGTCACATAGATACCCAAAGTTGTTAAACAAATGCTAAAAATCATTTCACAAATGCACAGAAACGTTTCACAAACGCAAATGTTTGAAAATTTGAGCTATAAGCCTGAAAATATGTATATAAAGCGCTAAAGACATAAGCAATCATTCTGCCAAATTTGAGCCCAATCTGCCCTGTGGTTGCTGAGATTTCGTGTCCACGACAGACAGACAGACAAACAGAGTGATCGCAATATATACCTCAAAATATAATGCTCTAAAAATACCCATTTTTGCAAATGTTTGAAAAGTTAAGCTATAAGCCTGAAAATATGTATATAAAGCGCTAAAAACATAAACAATCATTCTGCCAAATTTGAGCCCAATCTGCCCTGTGGTTGCTGAGATTTCGTGTCCACGACAGACAGACAGACAAACAGAGTGATCGCAATATATACCTCAAAATATAATGCTCTAAAATACCCATTTTTGCAAATTTTTGAAAAGTTGAGCTATAAGCCTGAAAATATGTATATAAAGCGCTATAGACATAAGCAATCATTCTGCCAAATTTGAGCCCAATCTGCCCTGTAGTAGCTGAGATTTCGTGTCCACGACAGACAGACAGACAGACCGACAGACAAACAGAGTGATCACATTAACTACCTCAGCTATGCTTCCGGTAGTTAGTAAAGAAGGAGGTGGAGTAGGTTCGGGTTCCTCAGAATATGACAAAATTGGTTTGGGAGACGAACGCAGAGGTGTAAATAGCGTCTCATTATCGGATTCAGATGTATAGTCATAGACAAATTCCGGATATTGAAGCTGAGTTGAAAACCGATTATAAAAGTCATACAGAGATGATGCAAAGGAATAAATACCAGGACCAGGATAACATTGGAAACGTACTTCGTCTGAACAACGACATTCATAAAAGACACGATCCGGTAGATAACCAAAATCAAGATTATCAGACATAGAATGTGTTAGATGCAAGCATTCATAAACACAATATGCACGACGGATAATAATATCTGTAGAACCTGTGATGCCAACATACACAGGTTTAAAGGGGGCAATAATTTTTGGATGAGCAAAAATGAACTGTCGAGAATTGTAATTGAAAGGACAAGCAAAACGATTACGGTAAAATTTATAGAAAAAAAAGTTGATACCATCGTTATTATATAAAAGAGGGACAATAGCCCAAAGTTTATGACCTAATAATGTGTAATCAATATTGGCAGCTCCGAAAGCATCGATATTTAGTTTGGAGCAAGTATGTTCCTGAGCCAAATGCATATGGTTTTTTAATAGATAACGATTCTGCTGTCGTGTGGGTAAGTATGTATAGTACGTTAGTAAATGCTGAAGATTAAACGGATCGAATTTATGATATTGTCTAAAATATGCATGATTGGAAGATGTGCGTGCAGGAGGATCTAAATAAAAGGAGAAATGACCTGCTTTGTTTTCAGCTTCTGAGAGAAATGAATCAATTTGATCAAAGTCTACAAATGGAAATACTTGAATCGTTTCACGTCTTGAATTATATAAAATATTGAAATATTCAGTACTCGTGAGTTCACTATCAGCATATGATATTTGAGGCGTGAATAAGTCAGGATTTCTTGTGGATCTAGCAAACGTAGTTAGACCAAGTGAATTAGAATCTTGATTGCCAGAGTAATAATCCCAAAATGCAAAGGTTTCGGGGAAGGGGTTAGAAGGTCGTAAAATAACCGCAGGTGCGTGAGGATACGTTTGAAAGTAAGAGTGCACCTGATCAAGAAGTGTAGTGTGTGAGTCTAATCTAAAATCTACAGCAACAACAGGAATCTGACGGAAATTAGAATTTATGGGCACAGCCATATTCTTGGTAGTAAAAAATAAAATTCTTAGGAGTATAGATAAACTACTATAAAAATATGTAATGTAATAAAATGTAAAAACGTAGAGCAATATTAAACCAAAACCTACCTGGTTGTAAAAAGAGCCAAATTATATTGCAGCAAACTAAATACTGTTAAATAAATAGGAACTATAAAATAAAATTATACTGCTTACCAAAAAACACCACACTGAAACGAAAGATCGCTGTAGGGAGTAACACGCTCAACAGACACGAAATGAACTGGTTGTGAGACTGAACATTCGTGATAACATGTAGGCATGTAAAGTGCAAAGAATCCCATTGATATAATGAAGAAGAAATGAATAAAATGTGATAGTCAAAACTAGTTTTTGTTTGTTTCCTATGAGTGAATAAGTCAAACAGCAGTCACAACAGTATGGGTAACCTAATATAAAATAATTTTATATGTTTGGGACTAATCAAATTTACAAACTAATCATGAGCAAAATCCAAAAAGAAACGCTATGTAGACGACAACTAATGAGTTGTGTTAATAAAGGAAACTATGAATTCTGATGCAATATATATAAATTTGGCCGTAAAAAGTATTCACAGAGATGTATTAGCCCAGAGACGATTCTTGATACGGGTCATGGAGTAACATGAACATTGAAATGTAGAGAATGAAAGGATTACTCAAACGAGGCTGAATCAAACAAGGAAATGATGAATGCTGATGATGTTTGGGTACAAGGTCAACCAGAAAATCTGTCTAGACAAACGAATATGGAGAATCGAGTACAAGTGAGAATGCACACAACCACGTAATTCAAAATGTACAAACAACCGTAAGCAAGCCATGCAGAAAAGACAGCATCATTTTTATTTTCAACTTATAATAGAGGAGAAACACCTTATAAGTATCAACTGAAAACCTCTCAATAACTGGATTATCCGGTATCTCTTATATATTCACTCTACAAACGTTAGCATTGAATAAGGTACATATTACGGTATAGTGTAGGTACGTTTATAAACAAAGTAAATGCGCATGAAACTCGACTCATGAATGAACAGGGCATAAATTATTGAAGGAAAAGTCTACTATACTAAATACTGATGTGCTGGCGTATTCCAAAATGAACGCAGCTCGGATTAAAGGTACACACCAGGTAAATTAAGATGTAATAAGCCATTGTAACAATAACGGGTTTTCTTATCTGTTAATATGACAGGCCTGCAGATGAAGATATCTACAACGTTTTTTTTGTATTGTCATAACATAAATAACGGCATGTAATGGTATGTAGTAAGGTAAAAGAAGTTTTAAAATCTAAAACATATATGAACGTATAAGAATTGAACAATATCCTGATACTAATTCACCGTTATCTAGTCTAGAAAGTATTACCCGGCACTGAACACGTACCGGTTGTTGTACATATAGAACAGTATCGTATCTAAAATACATGGTACCACATTATACATTGTTATATCGAAACCTTATTATTGTAGCGGATCAACATAGTATAATGAAGTGGGGCTGACATAATTAATCTGTAAAAAGGTTGAGACATCAAAAGAAATTGCAGTTAGGGATACGAGAAACAGTTACGCGCAGAAAGCAGACGGGGTTTATATGATAAAGAGACTTATAACGGAGCACTTTAGAACGAGGAAATGATGTTTAGATATCTAAAGGATAAGCTGATTACTGAGCAATCGTTGCAAACAAATTCCTAACGTGGATAGTGGAGAGAATATCGATAAAAATAGGTATAAAAGAAGCAAATGTCTCCTTTCCCATCCATTTTGGCAGCTCATGAGGGAAGTTCACCCGACTTGAGGCTTTACAAAAGATTAAAATTCATACAAAACGCAACATGATGTGCGGCATATATTGCTAAATTCATAAAAGTGATGTCATAACAAAATTAAAGCGAGTATAGTGAGGAGTGAGTATATAACTGATATTATAACATTTGACCACAATCCTGTCTCATCATTCTTACAATTGTAAAAGTAAAACTAATCAGAACCGTTTAAAAAAACCTCAATATAGACTAAAAATGGGTCTCGAAATTGTTCTGACGCATACACACCATAGTATCATAATCATAACCATAATCATATCATAACCATCATAAGTTAAATGATTAAACAAATAAAGAAATTTCATGATTGCACGATTGAGCCTGATTGACGGTGAAAAGATTGAAATTGCACATGTAGAATGATATGAGTGATTTTATAGGTAAAAAACTGTTTTTACTAGGTTAGAATCTGTATTGAAAATGTCAATGCAAAACAACAGACTGAAGGGTAAGCTATAAACCCAGTGTGGTAAACAACGAAACATGCGTCACGCAAAAAGATACAAGAAAGTGTGTGAATGTACTCCAACATAAAATGTGAACAAGACAGAAAAAGATATGAAACGTTGAGCACACCAACAGGTCAGCGAGGCAAGTGTTTTACGTAAATGCGCAGATGAATGACGTTGTAGGCGTCAGTACAATGGAATAAAACTGTGGTACCATTACATATATTTATATAAGCCCTAAGAACCCTGAGACAAATGAAGTTAAATTATAAAAGTGGTATGAAACTAACCAAAACCCTTGCTATAAATATGGGAGGCATGTCAGGGAACCTTAAACGAATCTTGACAGGTATGAGAGTAATGTGAACAAGCACAAAGGCAGTTATATTGATATATTTATAGATATAAGCAACAAACAGAGAGAATTGGTGTTAGGGACAGAAGAGGAAATAAATTTGGGTAGGTAGACACAAGTGTTGAAATCAGAAAGGCAATAAAACCTTAATGGAGAAGATGAAAAGAGATAGGAATATGTCATCTTGGCCTTATATAAAGCATTACGTGTGAGTATAAATCCTATGTCTATCTAAGTAATCATCTTTCATTGAATGATAGATTTTTATACGTAAGTAGTCATCATATTGGCTGATAAAATTGAATGCACAATGATTGAGAAAAAAAAACAAAATGGGAATGAAATCCTTCTTCTTTTTATGTCTTATGTACGCTATTGAGTATGATGCAGAAGGTCAATTTAGATGGCCCACTGGCAAGATAAAAGTTATGTATCAGATGGATTATCGGAGACTTCTTATGTATTAAGATTTATGAATTAATTTCTTGTAAATATGCGGGGCTTGCGTAATAATTAAGTAGTGCGTCAAAATAAGTTATTTCCCTTTGTGTAGGTGGTTATTTGAGATGGGCAAAAATAATGAAAAATTCAGGATAGAAATTTCTCTTCGAAAAGAAGGATGGGGTAATGATTGAGGTAGTAAATGAGTACTACCGAGCACAACTTACTATAAAACCTGAATGTGTAATTACCTGGATGAGTCACAAGAGATAAATCAAAATCAAATATTTGTGTTGTCCCCATAATTCGACTGTTTACACCAAAGCAGGAGAAACAATGAAAATAGGAAACATAATTCGGTAGAACGATAAAGTGAAAGTTCTGTAGTGGCAATAAAAGATGTTTACTTGTCATAAATCTATCCTGGCTAATGAGGAAAAGGAAAACTTCATAGAAAAAGGATACAAGGTTGATAATACGCAAACGAATCGAATTTACCACGACGGATAAGTATGTGTACGTATCAGTTATATTTGACTAAATGTTATGAAATCTCAAATACGAATATGAATCACATAAAGTGTACAAGTTTCATTAACGCCAGTCAAATCAATGCTATGGCACCCAAACTACTGAACAAATGAAATTATCGTGAAACCTACATGGTGGAGTCAAACAAGAATGGAACCCAAGAAACTAATAAATTATTATAAAGTCGACAATAGTAGCAATCTATAAACCAAAAGCGAGTAAAACGAACCTGTCGCGCAATTGTAAACTGTGGTTGATAAAAACAAAAAAAACAAAGTCAAACTTACATCCAAGGTCATGGCGGATTTCCGACGATTTTGAAAAAGATGGAACGAATCCAATGTTCTCGGAAACAAAGGCGCAAACAAGACACACCGACTATGACGAAAGGAGGACGAGAACAAAAGTGGTGCCTCCAAATGTTACGTGCTGGTTATGCAAAGATAATAAAATGAGACCCATCTGCACTCGAGAACTGGTAGAAGTGTTCTGGCTATATTTTATCTACGATTGGTATTCATATTAGCGTAGTGTAGCGGTCTCAGGTAGGACCGTTAGAATGTATAAGAGTGGGTGATAGTAAGTTGCTTAGCTTACAGCGATACTATGTATATAAATACACCATATAAATTACTCATCAGAATTACGCTTATTATTATCTCTTACGATAAACATATTACATATTAATAATAAGGTGATATACGCAACATTTACATACTTGCAATTTCCATAATATCTCTCGTAAAAAGCAGCACTGTGTAAAAACGTAATGGGAGAGCCAGCAAAATTCAGAATCTTGGATACGCGGCTGGATCCTCTCTATGAGCTCGCTCATATATAGGGGGATTCCTTCCCAAATTACATACATACATACAATATTGTTTTGACTAAGAATTTGAAAACATTTTTACACTTCCAAATTATCCTCAGATTTCCGGTTTGAAACTCAGCCAAAAGCACTGCCAGGTTTTCCAAAGAATATTAAGTTTGACGTTGAAAGCAGTTTTGTCACAAACTAAGCATGCATGAGCCTGCACATTTCATACTTCCATAATTTATTTGCAGTTGTTTAAGCAAACTGAACTTCTAGATCGTCAGGTACAGCTTTAACTTACTTACTGCATTACATATTTACTTTTTCATGAGTTACAAGCTGAAAATAATAACGTGAACAGTGTTACTCGAATTGAAATCTTTTAACCACATTGTTAATTTTTTATAATTTTTTCAAATTGAATTCAAATCAAATGTTTGTCGGTGTTGCTGTGCAAGTTTTATTATCAAACAATCAGTTGACAAGTAGCAATAACTACACTGTCACCACCAACAAATAGTCAAACTAAGCAAGTTGCACGTCTACAATTTTTAAACGAGTATTGTGCACTTGTTTTAAAATTAGGACACACCACGTAAAATTACTATAAATTTGACCCTTTAATAAAACCGTGTTCAAGGTCTAAATCATCAGCTATGATTCGATATCAAATCGTTTTACCTCTTGCATGGTTTTATTCAAACCGAATAATTCAATTTACATATCCTATCATGACATCAGCAGCATTCAGAAACAGCAGTATAAAGACACATACACTACCAAAGAAGATACAATTCAAACTATGGATTCACTTTTTAACTTCCAAATTTTTACTCATGGTGCTTTTTCAACTGACCACTCACACAGATTAGTACAAGTTCCATTAGGAATAAACATTGTTGAAAATATAAGAAATCCTTTTATAACTATAAACAGACTTTGCAATTTCATGTCAGCCAAACATCTCAAATGTTACCTATTGCATATAATTACCAAGATTTTATGGAATAGAATACATTACAATAATTGAATCACGCTTAGCGCCTTGTTCAACATTTCGAATATCAAACTGTTAGAATAATTATAGTAGTGGTGGTAACCACATTGTTACCACCACTAGCAAATAACGGCAAGAGAGGTTATTGAGACCGTACAACAACTAAAAACAAACGCGTATGTATATTATACTGCAGAATTGATTTGAACATTAGATTTTGCTTACTAAACATGCTTTGTATAGCGCAGAGTATACGTTTTTGTAATTTAAGGTTTATACTCTTTATCAAGTTGCCCAATTTTTTCGGGAATTTCTTTGAGCATCTACATTTGCAAATCTGCAGCTTTGCAAGAAACGTTTTTATTGAAATTTTAAAATTTATGCACTGTACCACTAGTCACATATATTGAAATATTGCTGGTTTGTAACGCTAGCAGCAACTTTCAATGAAATCCGACAGCAATCTTTTATATGATGTTCAGAATTTTCAAAAAATCGGGAAATCTGTACATCTTGTATTTTTTCTATTTCCCTTCAGTATTGACAAGAATTGTCAACCAGTTTTCAATATTGAACTATCAGTTTGTTAACAGTGACTACTTTGTTACCATTAAGTAGGTAGTTAAATACAATGGACACAACTTAGTTCAACACAACTTGTCTTCATGTACCACAATAAGTTAGCACAATATATTTTATTCTGATTAAAAATTGTCATTTAAAAGCATAAAATTCTCAAATTACATTTTTGAACAGGAGTTAGGGATACATCAGTTTGGCTAGTTTGACTGACGATCTATATTGAAAGGCCAGTTACATTGTAAAACACGAATTAACTTTTTTCA
Organism: Entomobrya proxima; assembly: GCA_029691765.1. Taxonomy (NCBI): domain Eukaryota; kingdom Metazoa; phylum Arthropoda; class Collembola; order Entomobryomorpha; family Entomobryidae; genus Entomobrya; species Entomobrya proxima. The sequence goes on from CM056168.1 coordinate 66,486,922, forward strand.
CAGCATGTGATTTTGAACCATATGGTTTACTAAAAGCACACAGATAAGTGCTTATATAATATTAGCAATCCGCAAACCGTTTGCTACATTCTTTTACAAATTTTGCACTTGGCCAGATATGTAAGTCTGCATTTCATAAATGTAATTTTTGCAATTCTGCAAATATTTTTTTCAAATGCTAAATTATTACTTGGCTCCTAGGTATTGCGGCATGGAATACGTAACCATCATAGTGCGACTTTTTGAAACAGTAAAAGAGCACAGTGATAACAGCACTGATTGTAGAAGAGAATGGATATGTATTGTTTTGGCTAAGATGTTGAAACCGCCTCCACATTTCGAAGCTTTCCACAGATTTTTTTGAAGCTTAAGCAATAACATCGATAGATTTTCGAAATCGTATTTTGTTTGTATGGCTAACTATATGGTCACCACCGACAAATTGTTGGAGCAATCGTGGTGCGCGTCTATAATTTTTAAGAGCGTTCTTTTACAACTGTACATCAGGACAATTGTGTAACATCATGATAAATCAACACATCTATTTTTTCAACTTAAAGTCGATCAAATATTTCAAACGTTCCCGTAATGATCAGTAATCATACATTATGAAATGGAGTATATCACGATATTGGATTCACGTTTTGTTACTCTTTTTAGCAATGACAAAGTATTAGTATAATACCGATGGTAACTACATTGTTACCATCATTAGTAAACTAAAGAATTTAAGGATTTTTACTCGCTGTATACCCGCGTTGTGAAGCAATATGGTTTCACCATCAAATGTGCGTCATACACTTCCCGAGTTTCATGAAGGTAATTAAGTTTTTACTCATTTGATCTGCCTATCTGTACAGATTTTACTTTCCCAAACCAATTTGTTTGGTTTCACATATTTATTCTGCGTCCATGCTTAAATTCCTATTCCTCAGGTTTAAGACTATTGTACAATACCATTTGAATTTATACATATTTCCACTATGCCCTGTAGTTTTATGCATTTCTGTGTACCAATTTATAAGTGTAAAAGTAGTAGTAACTACATTGTCACCACCACCACTTTACAGCCTGAGATGCACCTAAATTGTACCGCAACTGCTTTCCAACGTGTATTTTGTACCGCAATTATAACACACTACGTTTTATCTTACGTTAAACATATTATCTCAAACGGCTTAACTTTTTACTTAGTTTTATTAAATCCAGATACCTATCAATATCTTTTGCATGTGTTAATGTTCATTCCAAAACTGCAGTGTGAGACGAAGTTATTTGAAAATCAATAAGTTTCCTTGAAACTATTGATTCTGTTTGCAACCTTTCTAAGAATGTTTACTCATTTTCTATTCTAGCAAACACACATATGAGTATATATTACCAAACAAAATGTTTTTGAATACGTCACAAGATTCTTGCAAACCGCCCATATAAGTGAAACTCATAGTGAATCCATACAGGCTATTGTTGCAAAACTGTTATCAAACATTTCCAACGCTATAACATTTGTTGGACTGGGATAACTACCCAATGAGCGTTTTGTCTTTTCAAACCTTTATAAAATTTCCAATAACAAGCAGTTATTATAGTAATGATGGTTTCCACATTGTCACCACCAGTAGCAATTTTAAAAGTGTAAAAGATAGTAAAGTTACACCGCAACTATCAATAGATGCGTGAAACGCTCCATAGAATTAACTAAAACAATACAATTTACCCTATTCATGATGTTTGCTACGAACAGGCTTTTTGGAAACGTAAGAAATCCTCCAGTTGGACGTTTCCATGCCATGGGTATGGCGGTTTTATTTGGCTTGGAAAATTAAGGTTGTGGATGCATCATTATGCCAAAAACAGTATTAATTTCTTGCTTTAAATTTTCTACTTTGATAATCCGTATAATAATAATTTATTCTACTTACCAAGTTTTGCATAATTTGTGTTTAAACAATTGTAAACTGTTTAAGGTGAAGATTTCCAAATTATCTGCGTTTTTCTAGAACGAGCAGACATCTGCAAACGAGTAACCATCACAAATTTAAAATTAGATGTGAGGTAAGAAAATAAGTTGTGTACACATGAGCACCATGAACGTAAATCCAGAACGTTTTAAAGATTTCAGAAGAGCAGCAAATTTCTTCAGTACTGACAAATCAAGCTGTAAAGGTGAACTGCCAAGGTTGCTTTGACATTGACTAATCTTAACTTGAATTGTCCGAAACTTAAAAAACACTTTTTGTTTTACTTGAGTCGTTAATTTAAGTACTACGTGTAGATTCAACTTTTTTGTATTTTCGAATATTAAAAAAAACAGTCTAGTTCTTGTGTGAAAACCGAAGTGCCTATTAGTTTGGCTTCTTCAAATATTTAATCATGCTTGAGCTACAGGGCTACGTTTGCAAACGTAAACTGTATTTCACATTTAACTTGACCATGCTTCATATCTGCTTTTGCTAATTGCTAATCTAAATTGGTTTTTAAGTACTTAACAACTCAAAGGTTTCTATAAGTGTTTAACAAATACTGATGAAATACCCTTTGAATAAATGCTTAAGCATTCTTCAATGTTAAAGAAAATTTCTAACGTAGAGTTTTATTTATTAACGTTTTACATTAATAATTCTAATTGCTTGCCACCTCACTCAAACCGGTTTTGCAAAAAAGGTTGATTACATTTACACACATATAAAGGAATTCAGGATTTGACGTCAACACATATCCAAGTAATCTGGAGTTACTTGTAGGGCTTCTGAATGTTCTTGAAAAATGTTTTGTTTTTTAACCTTGTAGGAAAAATGAAGAATACAACTAAGCGCTGTAAAACAAGCAAACAAATTAATGTAACTAAACAGTAGTTATCATCAGCATAAGAATATATTTAAAAACCACGATATTTAAACTATTTATCTATTCTAGCTTACGTGTGGGTCTTTTAGGTTTTGTTTCATATCCTGGCAATATGATCAAAAAGCCGTTCGTATAAATATGCCAGTATATGAAGCAAAAGATATTAAAAGATGGCAATATTTTATTTGTCAGGATAAAATCGTTGGTTTCCCGGAAATTCTAGGCATACTCTCCGAAAAGTTAAAAATTAATCATCACTCTGCAGAAAAATGATTTTTTCCAGGAAATGAATTATTTTTGTCATTTTATTCAAAACTAAGATACTTTTTACAATACAACCAATGTGTTTATCAATTTTAAAAATGTTAATCAGTCTTTTTTCAATGCACTACTACACTTCTTTGGATGACCTGGTCCTCTTTTAGTACCTAATCCACCTGTCATCGCCTCAGATGGCATTTCGAATTTATTTTGCATAACAGCGAGAGCAACAAACAACATGCATGCAAAAATAAAACTTCAAAAACCAGAACAAATACAGACGTACTTGAAGTGATAAGTATATTTTCAAATGAAATATGGTGTACATGCAACTCGCTATCTACAAAATCACTGAATATTTTTTTAAAAATCACACAATAAAGCCGCAGAGTTACTAAAAAACTCACAATTCCTTTTTGGCAGAGATTTGCTTATCAATCTGGCACTGCAACTGCTGCAATGTGTGTATTAGTAGTCAATCTAGCTTTGAAAGCACTATAGTGTTATTTGTTCTCCAATGCAATGAAACATCTTCCTCAGAAATTAACACTTCTTTCCACTTTAATTGCCCCTTTTAATTAAATCACTTGTATTGAGCACCACGCGCTCAATACCTAAGTAAGAATCGGTACTACCCATCTTGCTTGTGCCAGTTTTTACATCCAGCCAAAGACTGACGGACTGTAAGCTATTTTTCCTTTAAAGAAATTCCTTATGCAAACATGTCCCTACAGAGTTGTTTTGCTTAACAAAATTTTCATCTAGTGTTTGGTATGCTAATGACTGTTAAGTTTAAATAAGCTGATAAAAATAATTCATTTCCCGGAAAAAATAATTTTTCTGCAGAGTAATGATTAATTTTTGACTTTTCGGAGAATATGCCTAGAATTTCCGGGAAACCGAAGATTCTATCCGGCAGAGAAATTACATGCCTTAAAAGATTATCCTGAAAAGTTTATGAGACATTATTAATAATCACAAAGTGGATCATGGATGAAAACAACGGTTCTGCAGTATAACACATTAATTAAACACAGTATGGAAACACATTAATTATTGTTACAAGAGTAACAAAACCCCTTGGGTTTTTTTTAGATATTTTACATGTAAGTTCAAGAATTACGTAACGACAACCGATATTGTGAAATTTAACACAAGGTTTTAATGAATAAAATATGTGCCAAAAGTAGCCAAGGTGTCTACCGTGGTCCGCCGTCTGATATTGACAGTTGATATGTCAAATCAATCCTTATACACTTAGCTCTCTTGTACACACTCAGATTTTTAAAATGCTGCTTAACAAGAAATCTACCGCAAATTTTATACTGCATTCAATTTTTCAAAGCACTTCCGGTTTCCACCTTTCTCCATATTTTGTCAGGTATATTGATTTTTTTCACGGGGTTTGCTGCAATAGATCAGCAATACACTACTCTAGATGGACGTAACAAATTGTCAGCGTTTTGACTGGTAGCTAAAAATGGACGCGGTTATAACCTCTAAAAAATTGAAAAAAAGTTGAAATTTTTTCAAAATTATTTTTTTGCGAAAAATTGCACAAGCCTTTATTTAAAGTAAATGCACTACTAAATTGTTTATATACCTTATAAGCTTCACGGAAAAAATCACAACCCCACAGCTACCCATTTCAGATAAATTTGGATTTTTGTCCTTCAGCACTGATAAAAAGAACTTTTCGTCACCACCGACTCCCCAGACGGTTTGGGGAGCTGAAACCTTGCACAGGCTATTTCCATTAGACGTACTATCAACATGTATCAAAACTTTCAAAATTTAAGAAAGTTCATTTTTTGGTGTCAACATCCGCTAATAGTTACTCATATAATGTGTAGGTTAAAGTCTAAGCGATCATGAGAACAACAGAAAACCGACATTCATGTTAAATCCTCCTATGTCGTAAATCATTAATGCAAGCACACGGAATAATATCGTTAAGGGAATGTTATGCGCAGCGCTTTGTTCGAATAATCAGATTTATTCTCGTAATTCGGCGGTATTAATTAATTTATTTATCAGAATTAAGCAAAAACATTCGAATACATTCCACATACATCAAGCAAACGTCGGTTTTGTTGTTGACAGAATAACTAATTTTACGTGCAAAACAGATAAGGCAATGAAAAAGCCGCTCGTTAGAAATCAGTAGGTTACGCAGCACAATTCTCTGCCTTATGAAACAGAAAACATTTATGGGAACTTTTTAGGAAGATAGACGTACAGAAGCATCAAATAGAAATAGAAGAAAGCGATAAACATTTAATTAAATTGGTTTCTATCTATTTCTTCACGTGCCAATTTTTATTGTTTTGACCAAATGAAAACGCCTTAAGCACTTTAAACCCAAAGAAATAATTGGCATTCTGCCTCACCTAAAATTAGACAAGCTGAAGTTGGGCAACTAATTCTGTATTTAGTTAATCTTGTTTCTATTCTAAAGCTATCAGAAGCGCACAAGCGCAAAATTAAAAACCAAACTGTTTGTTTGTGCGAGTTGGTTATGTTCTAATAAATTCGCAATTTATCGTAAAACGACTATTGTTTTGGACAAAACAGCAATTTAATTAGTAATATAACATTTTCCAATTTCTTTGCGAGTATAAATTAGTTCGTCCCTTTTCGTGTAATTTTTGATATTCCAAACTGATAAATATACGAACTCCGTTTGAACTAGTTTCAACAGCTGACCGTCAAAAAGACGTGTAACTAGCGCGTGTTTTGCGAAATATATCTTTATCACGGTTTTAGGCAGTATTATATGAGAATTGTATATTTGACAAGGTTCAAAGGACGCGTAAGGCTAACACTTGTGCAGTTATTGACAGTTTACCATGCTGTTTTGCTGTCCTATACTGGCTTGAAACTATCCATCGTTGTGAAAGCCCTTTTTGATATTTTAATATTCATTCATGAGCATTTAAAGTTTAAGTGTTCTTGAACTGTTATTGCAACCTTCTATTCTTTTGATTGCTAATAAATTTTAAAGCCACTTTAAATTTACAAAGTTTAAAAGCAATTACTTATTTTACGTGACAAATCTTTTGGAACCATTCCGTTGTTAAATTCGCGTGCAAAATTGTATTAGTTCAGCCTTTTCAGTGTACAGTTTTGACGTAGAATTTCAACCCAGCACTACTGAAGAAACCCATTGATCTGTGAGGGCTTTATTTAGAATCTACTCACATATAATATAAGTTGCATTATTTTGCAACATATTGTCTTTTATTCAGCTATCTCAGCCTACCCATTTAGGTTATATATCGATTTAAGATCACACAAGCTCGTTTAATTTTTTTTTTCAAAATTTTCAATGCGGAGCAAAATGATAGGAAGAAACTTGTCACTGTTTAGTAAACTTTGTCGTCTTGCCAATTTGCTTAGTAGCGCAATCATTTACTGGGACCAAAGTTCCAACAAACTGAAAACTTATCCTTTGTCATCTCAAAAGCATGAAAAGCTGCGTAAAAGGATAAAAGCTCATACAGTCGGCTTAACACTACTAGTGCTTGGAGGAACTTGGAAACTGTTCACATCCAATTCAAAAATATTTACTTTGGTTGACCGAGTGTTATTTGCAGTATCAGTGCTAACAGTTACTTATGTTCACATGTGTACTAGATCAATCAAATCTAGAGCTGATAGCGTTTGCTTATACATAAACGGCTTTGTGTCGCTGGGTATAAACTCAAACACTGCAAGTCAGACATCAGCTAAACGTTTTAACGTTATTCCACTTTTTGTAATTTTATTGTACTACACATCTATAACAGTGCCTATAGTGCCTATAGTGTTTGTTTATGGAGTACATATTTTTCAGCCATGCAAACCATCACTAGTAAGATACTGGTTGCTACCCGAATGTAAAGAAGGTTGGAAAATTGAAAATGAAAACGATTTTACAAGAATTTTGAATTTTGTTATAAAAGCACTGCTTCTAGTTATAAATCATTGGATACTTGCATTTGTGTTTCACGTTGGAAAATTATTCGGGGGCGGAATAATGCTAATGTGTACTGTGTCGTTTTGCAAACATTTAAAAAATATAAGCTCTATCTTTATATAAAATTTAAGCTTATTTCTAATATGTCTTAATTTGTGTTTCAGATATTCTTGCTTTATTACCCAAACTACAAATCTGGTCAGTATAACAAGTAAATACAGAGTTCTTCAAGTGTTGGCTATTTTGATGAATGACGTACAGCAGCAAGTACTTGTCACAGGATTGTTACTTGAAGGAATTCCACTGCATTCAATGTCCATTTTTGTGTTTATTAAACCGCCGGAATCGAAGGAGAGCTTATTATTGTTTGCTATTTTTGCTTTGATTCTACCAAATACGGTTTCAATTTTGCTGGTTTATTTAGGTAACATGTAATAGTTGTATGTGAAATCTGAGCAGATTATGCACCGCCTGAAACTTTGTGCCACACGGGGTACTTCATGCAGAGAAACGCGTTGGATATAGAAGAATACGTAGAAGCTTTACCACAATTAAGGTGAAGTTTGGTGCTTTAAATTTTATTTAGAGACTTACTCCGTTAAATTGTACTGCTTTTGCAAATGGTTTGGCTGTTCAGCTTTTGCTGGTGACTAAATAATTCATAGTGTTTGCCTAGAAACTCAAAAACAGTGTATTTTTCAGATACTTTGACCGTTTCACGAGTACAAATTCTGTTGTTTTGTGAATAACTTATAAAAATTAACCACCCTAATTGTGTTAGGAGCAAATACCTAACACAATGTGCTAGTGTCAAATAAATTACTCTTTTTAGTGATTACAATATTGCTTAAAGCATTTTGCTGCTACGAAAGGGCAAGCGATAATCGAGTCTGACTGTATTGATTTGATTAAACGCAAGAATGTTAAGAATTCCTATAAATAAAGTACAGTTATGAAAAGAAGCTAATTTTGGAATTGTTTGCCAGCATTGTAAAAGTCTAAACAACAATTTTGTTTTTCTCATGCTTTTATACAATGGTGGTAAAAATACAGGCATGCTTATATATTAGGATATAAATGTATATACTTAGTTGCTTTATCCTAAAATATCAGAATAAAAATATCCTAGACCTTATAAAATTTGTTATGCTAAAATTGACATATTTTTGTAAAACATTTGCGCAACAAACGTGTGCCCTGGCTAGTGTTAGTTACTATGTGAAAACAGGCACACAAGTTGGTTGTCAGGCAAACATAGTAGAACAACTGTTGTAACTTGTGAGACATTCAGGTTATTCTGGTAAAACGAATTACCGTGTAGAATCTAGACAAAACCGAAAAATGACAACCCCACTCTTTTGGAAGTCGTTCGATTTTATGAACCTGGCCTATTATAAGATTTCGCGTCACAAACTTCCCATAGAACTGAACACCAAACATAGAAAGTTTGTTATAGAAAAACGGTTGCAAAAACTGCTACCTTCATATTGTTACTTAGGTTTGGTGTTTAGTGTACTTTACTCCCTAGTTTGTGTATTATTTCAATCACTAATTAGAAAAACTATTTATCTTGACATATCAATGCTTTTAATGTTTTCCTACGTAACATTTCTAATATTTTTTCTGGCATCCGTGTATTTTGTCGTTTGGTACAATGCGGAAACATTTTATGGAATTTATTTTAACAGCCTTTTTGAGTTTGAGTCTAGACTGTTTTGCTGGTACTGCCTGAAAAAAGAGAGTGGTACAACAACGCTTTTTCCGGAAATCTACCGTCTTGTTAAAATTGGTAAGCTAAAAGCTAGTGTGTTTAAAAATAAAAATCGTGCCTAATTTTTTAAATATGAAATTAACTCTTTCAGAGCTGCAAAACCTTTGGAGCGGAAAACCTGCGGACGTCATCGGCATTCTTGCTATTTTTTACAGCATCTCTTTATTCATTGCTGCTATAATTTGGGGTCCTATAGTGGCGCTAGCTAAATTAAACCCTTTCTTTATTTTAGTGCACAGTGAATACCCGCAACTTCTGGAGTATACTGTAATAAATGTTTTGTTTGTAATTTTGCGCATGTTTTTGCTACTGTGGTTTACACTTAATGGATTTCGTGCAGCATTGTTTCTTCTAATTCCATTTGTTTACCTTTGTCGGATATACGTACGCTGTCTTACAGCTATGAAACAAATGAATCCAGACAACTACAGTCTGCACTTGTATAATACTCTTGCTTGTATTAATCAAATTGCTATGGGTACATTTAGGCTTTGCGCAGGATGTTTAATGGGATCTGGTTTTCTGTGTATGTCTTTTGGCAACATTACGTTAGTTCTAGCATGGGAAAGTTTACCTTTAGTAATGTTATCAATAATGCTGGCCATAGCTACAGGTTGCTACCTTTTTATTTTTTTGGCCCTGCCAGCTGCAAGTAGCATACATGGTGTGAGTACAGATATAATAAGTGTTTGGAAATTGAATACTGTTGAATGCAATAGGTATTTAAAGAAACGTTTAGCAGCGCTTCGACCAGTTTGTGTGTATTATGGGTTTACTAGTTTCGAGAAGGAGACAACTAGAAACTTTGTAGAAGCTTTGATGGAGTGGTCTCTGAATTTGATGCTTTTAATACGTTAACGATTTGTTTATATTGTTGTACGGCTGGAATGATTTATTTATCATTATGTTGTTAGATATACTAAATGTATCAATCTATGGTTAAGTATATATATTTTATTAAACAGTTATATAATTGTGAATTTTTCTGAAGATATAAAAATGAGTGCTCATCTTCTATAAATGTGAATGTGCAATATACAGATAATAAACTAAACAAAAACGTGTATACCCAATTTTAGTACCTTTTCAGGCCGGCAATTGGCATTGATTTTATTTGCCAGAGTGGACGAAACCCGCGGGTTTTTCACAAAAACCCAGCCCACCCGGGTTTATCTGGGTTTTTGGGTAAAAGTGGGTATTTCTGGATATGTGTGGGTATTGCCATACCACGGGTTAAAATCTGCAATCGCCAAGAATCTGGCGCCCCCAAACCCAGTAGGTCAGCAAGAAAATCACGGAATAAATGATTTGTAAAAGCAGAAACTATGAATATTTGGATATTATGTGCATCTAAAGGGTGAATTATTTACAAAAAATTGTAGTTTTACAATACTTTTTATAAAAATCCACTTTTACCCAAAACCCACTCTCAAAACAAGGTGGGCTGGATACCCAAAAACCCGGGTTTTACTGGGTCACCCAACCCGTGGGTAATGGGTACACGTCCACGCTGGTATTTGCATCAAGCAACTTCTTATATTGTAAACCAGAAAATGGTTTCCTTTTCCACTGAGCTACATATATTTAAAACAAATTTTGAATTCGAGTTATTGGCTTAATGACTTTTAGTTGTTTAATACAGTGAAGTATCCAAGTCATGTTTTCGTATGTGCACTGTATCTGCGCGGAGTAGCGCCCTGACGTTGTGTGACACATAATACATGGACAACTGCTTTCTGACACATATTATTCCTTTGTACGTATATGATGACTTACAATATAGGATGGTCTATCCCATATATACAATTTGGGATAGACGCTATCTTTATATTGTTCAAGCAACCAATGAGTCTAGGTCAGACTTCCTGTATATTCGTCGTTTCAAAATAGCTTCGATGAATATCGGCGTATTTAAATTTTCTCAATAAAAGAAATAATTAAATTTAGCTACCTGTTTTCAAGAGTTTTGAGAAATAAATATTTTAACTCTTCTTAGTTTTCTTTATATTGGTTAGTTTAATTCGGCAACTCATTATATTTACTATCAAAAATATCAATCCAGTTATGGATATGCTGACTCAAAAAATAAATTATATCGAGTTATAGGTCCACTGTTGTATGGAATAGCTTTTGCGTACTTGAACTATTTTTTAAAACATTTTGTGCAACAAAAACAAAATTGTTGCCTAGATACCTGTGGTTGATCCATAAAAACACTTCAGTTGGTTGCAGAAAACAAGACATTCACACTATAAGACTAATACATGTGCAATCGCAATAAAGTCATCAAAAGCATTTGTACGTTACTTTATTAAACAAAAACATGACTACACTGTTGTTTTGGAAGTATTTTGAGTTCATAAACTTGGCGTATAGTAAATCTTTGCTGCATAAGCTCGCTATACACCTTGACACAAGTCACACAAAATTTCTCGTGGAGACTCGGTGGCAAAAACTAATACCATGTTATCTGGTACTTACTCCTGGCACTAGTTGTATTTTGCTCTATAATATAGGTTTTATATGAAGCCTTATTAAGACAAACTACATATAATTCTGCCCCGGTCAGTATTGTTAATGTACGGTTACATTGCATTTCTGATATTATTTTTTACGTCCGTGTATTTCATACTTTGGCGCAACGCGAAAATCTCTTATGAAATTTCTTTCAATAGTCTATTCAGCTATGAGTCCAGCTTGTTTTGCTGCTACTGTCAGGAAAAACAAACAAACACCGCAAATCTTTTTCTGGAAATATGCAATCTAGTTAAATATGGCAAGCCGTTGTATTTTAATTAAACTTTTTGAAATTTTCTAGCGGTGTAAATGTTTTTCAGTACTAAACAACATTTGTTGACGTTTTGGGATTGCATCTGATCGACTTTCCGTTTGCTTTATTTTTTGTCGGTGTTACATTTGGTCCCATTCTGGCAATTGCAAATTTAGACCCTTTTATTTAATTAGTAAATTAGTAAAATTAAATTACATTACTAAATTTACCAGTTGTAAATTTTATGTTTCTCTAAGTGCGTGTATTTCTACTTCCTTGGCTTACTATTAATGCCACACAAGTAGCACTTTTCTTGCTTGCTCCTCTTGTGACTCTCTGCCTAATATATGTGCGCTGCTTGCAAGGGATGAAGCAAATGAAACCAGATAACTACAGTTTGCTTTTATATAGTACATTGACATATATTAACCAAATTGCCACAGATACGTTTCGACTTGGAGCTGGATGCATATTGCAATTAGGTTTTGTGATTATGGTTTTTGCCAACACTGCAATTGTATTGGCTTGGAGTAGCTTTCCGTTAATAATGTTCAGTATTTTATTTGCAATATTGTTTGGTTGCTACATTTTTATGTCTCTGGCACTTGCAGCTGCAAGAAGTATACATGGAGAAAGTACTGATGTACTAAGAGTTTGGAAATTGAATACAATTGGGTGCGACAAATTTTATGTGAAATATGTTTTGGCTTTACGTCCAGCATGCATTAATTATGGGTACACAATTTTTGAAGCGGAAACAACTAGAAACTATTTAGAGTCTTTGATTGAATGGTCAGTAGACTTTGTGCTTCTAATACGGTAAGAAAAGTAGAATTTAAGAAATGTAACGATACAACATATGAAACCGTATGCAACATTGATAACAGAGAACAACATCAGCTACATAATGTAAAACGAACGTAATTCTTTATACTTTTGTGTGATATTGATTAAATAATTCGACAGCAATTTATTACATTTATGATTGATGCTTCATTTCAACCGTTGACGCAAATAAGAACTAAAATAAATGCTTATACTATATACGGATAATTTGACACTTCGTAGGAAGCTCGAAGTCACATATAAGTTATTACGGTACTAGACGTAAAAAGTGTGTTCAGTTGTAATATCAATTAGACTTTGATAATGCTCATGCGTCATTCAGGAATCAGCTGAATAATGTGTTTTTATTGATTAAAATCATACAAAAACAGGATTCCCAAATAATAACCCGTATGCAACACAATGTGCTCCTTGCCCACCACGAGTTTCCACCTCAATAATTTTTTTACTAGTTGAATGCATAAACTGTTTGTATGACCTAATAAAGTACTTAGCCGAACATATGCAAAGAACGCCGACGTTTTAATGAATTGCCTGTCTGCCTACAGTTAAATCTAAAACTGTAAATAAGGTTCTTGATAACCTAAAAGTTGCTGATATGGCTGGTACACAGCAATAATTAGGGAACTAATGTGTATATATATGGCTACAAGATCAACAGGTTTGTTTTATTTGTACTAGCTGAAGCAATTAAACAAGGAGCACTGGGTTTTTCTGGGTTTCTCTATCACTTCAAATCAGAAATGCAGGTTTCCGGGACTGCCATTGCTTTAGTACTTATAACTGTAGGCGTCTGTGATGACTCTGTGTTAGGTACTTGATCAAATAGAAATATAATTAAGTATTCTGTTTGTTGATTCAAAGACTTAACGTTTTGCCAAAACCAGTCTTCAAATTTTTTTAATTGCAGCGTATGAGGTGCCTGGTACTAACGCTCTTTTTCTTGGCACTGTAGAGGGAAAAAGCTTTTTAGCTGATAACACAAGCCGGGTAAGTTTTAAGAGAATATTTTCCGTAACCAAACGAGCCAATTTTAAGCTAAGTCAGCATGCCAAAGACATTATTAAAGAATTTGTTATTTTGGAAAACAGAATTGGACAGACTTTCAGGCATATTGCCAAAGCATGGGCATGAGTCTAGCAACTGTTACAACTGTGGCGCAGAGAGACTTCCTTAATGCAATTGTCAATCCCTTATTCTCCTATGATTCATATTGTAAGTTATTTATTTATACACAATTCATGACAGAGCCCTTCAAATTCGAAGGCAGTTATTTCTGTCACTACATTTAAGTACAATTAAGCCAATTTTTTAGTACAGAGTCAAATATTACATCATATTCAATGTCATTAGTTGAAGTAATTTCTTCTTCTTGACAATTTATCAAATAATTTTTTAAACTTTTGTTCAATATCTTCCGGTTTGGTATTTCTTGTAAATAGTTAGGTAAACTTGTCCATAATTTAGCAGCTGAATCTGCAAAAGATTTCTGGGTTTTGTATAATATGCATACCACTACGTGTGCTTCTATATTCAAGACTATCAAATAAGATATAATTCCTGAAATACCTCGGAGAATAATTAAATAGAATCTGATGCGCAATTTTGATCACTTCGAATTTGTATAAGTTTTCAGCATTTAGTAATTTTAGCTCATTAGTAAGTTCATTAGATATGCTATCATATTTTCTTTTGTTTAAACAATATTTGCCACATCGTTTTATAAGAGAATTTACCATTTTCATATTTTGTTTTCTAGTGTTACCCCAAACTGCAATCATACACCTTAGATGAGATAATACTAAAGACGTACATAAAATCTTTCTTAATTGTACATTTGAAAGTGGTTGAAGGTACTTAATATTAAGTAAACTGTAATTCGCAATATTCACTACCTTTTTAACATGTGTACTCCAATCTAATTTATCCGTTATTGTCAAACCAAGACATTTGACTTCTGATACACTTTTAATTACAACTGAATTAACTGAAATTGAAAAGTCGCCAATAGCATTTTTAATGTTTGGTTTAGCTAGAATTACCAATTGAGTTTTCTTAATATTAATTGCCATTCGATTTTCTGTCATCCATGCATTGATTGCTTCAAGGTCTTCAATTATATCCTTTCTGAATTTGTTAAAATTATCTGCTTCTCCTATAACAATTAAACTACTATCATCGGCAAAAATCAATAATATTCCATTGACAATAATATATGGTAAATCATTAATCATAAGCAGGAACAACAAAGAGCTTAGACAACTTCCTTGCGGCGTTGCGAACATACTGTCTACGGTTATTTAAGTACGATTTAAACCACTTCGCATCAATTTTATACCATTTTAGTTTCTTGACAAGCACATCACGGTTTAACATATCATAGGCTTTTATCAAATCTAACAAAATTAAAGCACATATTTTATCTTTTGAAATATTTTGAACCAATAAATCCGTAATTGCTATCTGGGCGTGAGTTGTCGAGTGACCTTTCATGAAACCAAATTGAGTGTCACTTATTACATTATTGCATATAACAAAGTGATTTAGTTGGTTATACACCACCTTTTCAAGAATTTTAGCAAACACAGGAGCTATTGATATCGGTCTCATTTCATCAATTGACTTTACATTTTCAACTTTTGGTATTGGAACAACCTTTGCAATCTTAAGTATGTTTGGAACACTTTTATCTTTTATACTACAATTAATTATACTTGTTAGCTCATCGACAAATACCTCATGTTTTAATAGTAGATTTACCATTTTATTACAAATACCAAGAGAATCTGGAGACGATTTTGATGGATTTTTTATGCTTTTCCACGAATCTAACAAATCTTTACTAGTAATTTGCTCAATCGTAAAACTTTCATTAGGGGTTATGAGAGATGTTGGTTTACTAGGATACACTGACTTACTGAAAGTTTGTAGCTTATCAGTTATGCCAATAAAGTGATTATTAATATCATCTGCACTGAAATCTAAATCTAATTGTGTCTTCCCCTCTTTTCTAAAACCGTTAATCGCTTTCCAGAAGCCTTGCTTTTTAATTTTCTCTCGTAAAAATCCCGCAGTATCATACTTAATTTGCTTTACTACGGTTTTCTTAAGTATACGGTAATGCTGCAAATTTTCTTCTGTTGGATTATTTTTAAAATTACGATATGCCTGATCTCTTTGAGACTTTAGATTTTTGGTATACGAACTAACATACTTATTTGTCCTGTGTTCATTAATCTTTGTACTTAAAACTGGGGCTAGTTTGTCATATAATAATAGTGATTTAGTCGTTAATGATTCAATGTTTTCATTTGAATAAGTATTATTGACGTTCTGTTCCAGTAGCTCATGATTTAATTTTTTGAAGTTCCGATATGACACAAAACTAACAGCCTTATCCATTCGCATACGAGTTATGTTGCATGAAACGAGCATATGATCAGAAACATGTTCTTCACTTACTTCTATGACATTTGAAATATTTTCTTGCTTGTTAGTAACAATTAAATCTAATTTGGAAATGCCCCTAGTATTTTCTTTAACCATTTGATGAACTGAACATTTGCCAAAAATATTTTCAATTTTACCATAAACTGTGTTATTAAAGTTAAAATCACCAAATATATAGTATTCGTTTTGAGTAGAAGAAAGTTCATTTAGAATCATTTCAATACACTTAATATCTGTATTAATACCATGGACAGAATAGTCAGGAACTCGATATAAAACTAATATAAAAAAAGATTTGTTATATTTTACTTGAACTTTCAGCGTTAAATACTCGATATGTGATAGTTCTTTGACTTGATTGTCACATTTCAATGATATTGCCTTGGCCTTGTACCCTGATTTGATAAGAATGGCAACGCCACCTCTGGGACTACCGTCACTTCTATCTTTTCTGTGTAGAGAATAGCCCTCTAAATTTGGAATCGTTCTATTTTGATTTAAAAAAAGTTTCAGTTAAACATACTATGTCAAAGTTTTTTTTTACAATTAAGTCATAAAGTATGATACATTTGTTAAATACAGATTGTACATTAAGATGCGAACAAAATAGACTTAGAGTATTACCAGACTTTGTAACTGTTACTTTTCTTTCTCCGCTGGTTGTTCTAAAAAACTTGTTGGGGTTTCTTCAGGTGTCTTTACTACCTCTTCTTCCTTATTTTCATCTTCTTCCATTTCTTCATTCTCTTCTTCATGTTCCTTCATGTAAGTTAATATTTTACATTCATTTTTCAAATCTAAAGGAAGCAAAGGCATACTTAAATATTTCACACGTTTAAATCCAATACTCTAATGCAGCACCTTACTGGTTAGCTGGAAGGGATGCACGTTCTGCTCGGCAGTTTTCTTGGGATTATAATGAAAGCCCCGTATCTGCCGATTTGCACGAGTTTTATACCTTAGAAGTTGTTCACACATGCATTGGTTACAACAGTGCACCATCTAGAAAAAAATATTACTCCAAACCATGCACAGACAGGTATGGTGTAATCTGTGAGTCGTTGTAATTATACGAATTATGTGTTTAAAGATTATATTATCGCTGTATTTACATTAACAATTCAAAGGATTGCATAATATAAACCATTTAAAAAACGAAATAAAATACTACAATTATAAAATGTAAACACAAGTATGTCAGTAATGCCATTTTGCATATGCATTATGATATTTTTGTCAATATAAAATTAACTAATTGCATAGATAATGCAGCACGTAATGCACGTTTATTCCGTAATGCATAAAATTAGAACCGGATCTGTTTCATTGAGTTATATTTTGCAAAGCTGACAGACTTCCTCTGGTTCCTCAATTCTTTAGCAATATTTATTAGTTACTTTAGACGTGATAAGTGTTTGAAAATTGGAAACTACTAGGTACAAAAATATTTTACGTAATGCAGGTCAGTCTGTGATTGATCTTGCTTTTAATTGTTGTTCAACAGCATAAAATTACTGACATAGAAACCGTTCACCATAAATAATAAATCATAAATAGTTAAGGAAAAACAATTGAATGTTGTAAAAACACGACAACTTAAAATTTGGCCCAATGATTACCCAGAATGACACGGGATAAGTTTGATACTGTAAAACAATCCAAACAACTCTTGAGGCTTCTTTATATCAATTGATTAATTTGACAGTATGGTGACATTTATATTATATGAGTCTTAAATGTTGACGCATATGGTTACTACACCACTTCAGTTTACCTACCTAATGATAAAAGTGAAATTCCAGGGTATCAGTCAAGAATTCCTGGAATTTCAGTATAAATGGGTATAGTACTAGATAGCTGGTTATTGTGGCTGTCGGCGTTGCTTGGTTGTAACATGTATTATCAAGAAATCCTTCATTATACTCGTGAGTCATTCAAAAATCAGCTAAATATTATCGTGTTACTAACAAACATTTCCAAGTAACAAGGTTTATCTATTGCTCTGCACGAGTTTTCGCTTCCATCAAATTTGTGTATAAACAAACAAACATAAAGTGTTCGAGTAAACTGCTGAACCAATTAATCAAACATGATAAAAGACTGTCGACGTTTAGTTCAATTACATATTTATGATAAATTGTCTGATTAGTTTGACAAACGGTCATACGTGTATGAGTTCAAGAAAGTTCATTTTTTGGTGTCAACATCCGCTAATAGTTACTCATTACAAACTCGATATTGTTTTTTACAAGTGTATCAATCATATATCTTGGATCAAATTTTTTGGAGACGGCAAGTTTTACTAAGCATTACTTATAACTTTACATTTAAACTAACCTACACTAAAAGGATTAGAACTTTATGCTTTATTGTTTTACGTAGATGAGCAGAGTAACTTACATTTTGCAAAATGTAAGTTCAGGAGCCCAACTAAACCCAAAGGAAGTCCGTCCAGCTCTGTATTGGAGTAAGAGAAGGAGTTTAAGCATCAAACCAAAAGAAATCAAATATCCAAATAGTACCAAATACTTGGTGAATAAGTCATGCAAATTTAAGTGTCTTTTTACTATGTTATAGAACAGGAATGAAATCTTTAGAAAAAATGTTAGATGATGTTTAAATTACCATATTACGTATTTCCTCTTAAATGAAACACTTCGCATTCTTCTATGTAATTATTGTGATGTTGAAGTTAAATCCCCACTTGCAGTCTAGTACCAGGGGGTGAAATTTCACCCCCCCCCCAATTACACAGAGGGGGGTGAAATTACACCATGTGATTCACATCTCAATCTACAAAACGATTGCTATTTTATTGGCTGATTGGCAAAACCGTGTAATCCGGTTTTTTTGAATTATCGAATTTCGAAAATTTCAACATTAAATTATGCATAACATTGTAACAACACATTCTACTTTTTTGAAATTATGACTGAAAAGTTTGCAAGTTTTTTCTGAATCGAATGAGTATTTTTACAGATAATTTGGTTAATTTAATTAAAAATCACTCCTGTGTTAATTTTTAGAAAAAAAATTAATTAGGCTAGGGGGGTGTAATTTCACCCCCTGGCACTAGACTGACTTGAGCATGAATGCCGTATGCTCCATGGGCAAAAGAGTATTTCTCATTTTATAACAAAACAGCTGGCAGGTGATTTAAAGAGAGTCAACTTGCGTATTCATTTGCATGTTCTCAAATCTGATTAATGAGTATACTTGACATTTTATCAAACTCTACGCGCTGAATATTTCAGTTGCAACTAATTCAGAGCTCACGCTCAGTAATTTACCAATTTGCTGGGTGTAGGACCCATTTTGCAAGTTTTGCAGCAAGTTATTTATTTGTTAAAATTAGAACCAATTTTAGTAGCACAATTTAGAGATACCTTCCTTGGTGCTTAATATAAATGAAAAATATTTATTTTGTTAGGTCTATATTTCATTGGTTGTCGGTTCCAGTTTGAGGTGGTAGAGATTTCAAGGTGGAGGCTTGCTCAACGGCTTTCTTGAGAACCGTCGGTTTAAACCATCACATTTGAAAGGAAGCATAAGTGCTTTAGCTTGTATATTTTCAGGTAAAATGTGAATTCCAGTAGTGACAATGATTCTGGAGCTAATTTTTACCAGCTGCCACTCAAAACATAGACAATTTTTACACAAAGTCTAAACTCTCTAGAATTATTTTTGTGTACTTAATATGTCTTTGGGAAAAGAAAAGACAATATTTACTTTCTCAACGACCCATTAGAGTTAAAATCCAAGACATATTCTCTAAAACAATAGTTTAACGTTACTAGGATATATCACGTTGTTCATGTAAGCGGAATATTTGGTACCCAAACATAACTCTCGTGGATTAAATATTTCAATTTCACAATTAAAATATAAAATGAGCAAAATAAAACCTGTCGTTTAAAACATTGATTCATAATATTACGAACTTTTATTCAAACTGAACAGTTTGCTAAATCTAAGTGTAAAATGCATGCAAATTATTAAGGCGTCATCCATTAATGATACCGCTTTTAGGGGTCGGTGGGTCACTCGGGTTAAAAAGTGACGGCCTATGTTAAGTGCCCTATCCTACAATGTTAAAAAATAGTGACAGTGGTCAGTGGGTCACTCGAAAAATCGGTTTTTTAAAGTGACGTCATTAGTGGACGACGCCTAAACTAGTTTTGCATTTTATAATTCCTGTTTAAGTCAGCTCATTTTGATTTGGTTCAACCGAACCATCAGCAAATTCGACATGTCGAGTATTTCTTTGGATTCAAGAGAAAGCAAGTTAAGAATATCTTTCATTGTTTTTTAGATTTATCTTAGCGTTTGAACATGCTGCCAAATATAGTGACTCGTTAGTTATTAAATTATAATTGGTGGAAAATGATGGCGTGGTGATTATTAATAAATCTTCATGATTTTTGTTACACATCTGCGGAATTTTTATCAATTAGACTGATTTAGTTTGTAACCTAGATAAATGAAACTAAATTGTTGGTAACAAAGATGTCAAAATAGGACTATTTCCCATTCAGTTTCTTAATTATGCTTATGAGATCACTTGATATACTTTTGGATGATACAACTTCTAAAACACTAAATTCATATTTATTGGTGGCATTAATATCTTTACTTAT
Source organism: Entomobrya proxima (assembly GCA_029691765.1). Lineage (NCBI taxonomy): Eukaryota > Metazoa > Arthropoda > Collembola > Entomobryomorpha > Entomobryidae > Entomobrya > Entomobrya proxima. The sequence continues at coordinate 66,507,462 of CM056168.1, forward strand.
ATCCTTGGTATTTACGTCGTCCAATAATGCCGCAAAATATTTTACGGCGTCAACGTTTCCTTGCAACCGTTACTGTGCCGTTCGTGGTGTCGCCCTGTTTCATATCCATAGTTATACAACATTCATTCACAATTTCGTCATTCACACCACAGGACCCAACTTGAGCCAATTCAGAATTTCCAGATTTTTCATCACGGCTGGAATGTACAAGCTTTCGGCGCGATTTCGGTTTCAATTAAGTAACAGTCTGGCAATTAACAAGTAACAAGTAATTGACAAGTAACATTTAACTGAATTAATTATATCATGTTCATTCAAATCATCATTTTTCAATGCAGGTTTAACACTCTTTGTACTGTTTTATACGCTTTTGTTTTTGCAAAAATATTCAAATTGCAAAACCTTTTCAGCTGCTGGCCGGTCTTCAGGTAATAGTGAAATCATTTTTGCAATTAGCTTGTAAATACTATCGTTAAGTAGTTGGTTTTTCAACTGATGTCGACTATTGTCACTATTGACAATGTTCTTAAGACGCTCAAATGGCTTCCAAAGGGATGTTAACCACTGCATAACACAAAGAAGAATATCCATCCAAGGGAAAATATGTATGGTCACTGTCTATGGGTTACTTTTTCAAACGTTTTATAATTTTTACATTCTTATTGTATGTTTTATTTTAAAGAAGAGGAAGGAAGAAGAATCCTTACAGTTGTGGTCGAAAATTTTGCTTTTTGCACTTTCTTCTTCTAGAACTCTGTAGTAACTCCGGCGCCATCCAATCTGCAGTTCCTTCTACCACTGACGCCTCCCTGCTTTCAATTGCTTGGATAAACCGCAGTCGGAGATTTTATCCTGCCCTTGCGGGTTTAGAAGAATGTTTGCTGGTTTGAGGTTCCTGGGAATTGAGTATTTTGATTGTAGAAACGCGAGACCCCTTACGCAATCTTTCATAACATACCTTGGTTCAGGTGCCACTAGTCTCAATTTCATTTTGACTTCGAGATTGATCAGGCAGAGCTCTAATGCAATGTAAACCTGATTATCCTTCACTTCCGTAATAAAGTTTTTTTGATATTTGAGCGAACAATATTTTGATGGTTGTCTAAGTTTTTTGGAAAGTTTACTTACTTATGGGCTTCTTCAGGTTCTTCTCCGAATACTTTTGTTGTTACCTCGCGCCCATCAAACGTGTCTTTGTAAACTTTCGTTCCTAGTCGACCTTTTCCAAGCACATGATTTGTGCCAACGGAAATGAAAACATAATCTTGAGTTTTGAACTTAGTTTGTTGCAGTAAACAAAGAGCTCCTGTTTGGTTGACGTTTTCAAGTGCAGCTAACAAAATTTCAAAAGCACCAGTTCTGGTTAGCAGAACATATGTTTTATTTTGAACGATTATCAAGTTTGTTATGAAGTACCGTATTGTGATTTAATTGAGATGTGTGATTGTGATGCGCAAGTTTTTAGCTGCGGAAAATGTTTGTGTTGCCAAACAAGAATGTTCATTTCGTTGAATTGAGCACGGAACATTCTTGGATTAAATTCTGGTTTAGTCTGCTTCACTGGTGCTTTCAACAGTGTATGGTTTGACGATCTGTTTGGGTTGCTGCAAAAGTTGTAGTAAAATACTCACCAAACCTTGAGAATATACTTCTTGTTGACATTGCACCGCACTCAACCTAAATCGCATCTCTCTGATGTCGTGTGCTGCCTAAGAAATCAAAAAATGCTATCAAAACGAATATTAACGGAAATGTTTTAGTATCCATGTATGTATGTATTGTTGAATGAATAGTTTGAAAAAGTTTGCCCCTTAGAACTGTTGCATGAAGACCGGAAGAAAAACATTTAATATATTTCCAATAAAATGGTATGAGCTAATTAGAATATTGAATATTTATTTCACGATGATATATATTTAAAGTTTATCTTCTTAATTTTAATCTAAATAAAGAAATAAATTATTTTTTATATTTAAATTTCTTAAAACTTACAAAATTTTATGTGACAATATCTTAATGTCAAACATCAAATTACTTAATTGAAACAAGCTCAATGAACCAATTTTTTTTGTTATTGATTAGAGCATGCATGTTTCTTTAGCACAAAAATATATATTTAGCGTCATTTATCATTCTGCATTACCAAAAACACAACACAATGCAAGAAATTAACCTGCTTGTAAATAATCACGTTTTTACAACTTTTATGGCAAGACTCAGTTTTAGGTGTATCATATACATTTCCACTAAAGATAATCAAAAGGATTTATTATTTTTTATGTGTTTGGTCATTTGTTGCATTTGTACAACAACTGTTATGGGTTCCATCTACTGTTGCATTTGTACAATTTCACATGCCTATAATATTGGCGTAAATTCAGATAAACAGTTTTTAGGATTGTTTACTTTCCACCCAGTTTTATAATCTCTGTAATTATCTCACTTGAGAGTTGTTCGGATTTTGCTAATTGTAAAAGACTGTTTCCATTTGCATCGATGGCATTTATGTCAGCTCCGTTTTCAACCAAAGCATTAAGCATTCGAATTGGCCTTTGACTTTCAAATCGGCTAATACAATGAAGAGGTGTTTTGCCCTCGGAATCCCTTGAGTTGATATTCGCACCTAAGGAAACAAAAAAATTGACGGCCTCAACGTTTCCACAGCGCGCAGCCAAGTGAACTACAGTTCTGCCAAATCTATCCACCGCTCTCCAGTTTCCACCTAATTCCACAATTCGTTTCAAATCTTCTGTGTATCTGAATCCAGCATGATGGAGAAGGTTTCTTTGATTACAATCAAGTGCATTTACGTCAGCCCCACAGTCAGTTAACGTGCAAAGTGTTTCAAGATAGTTTTTGGGTTCAGCACGTCTAGCATTTTGATTGAGTATATCACAAAATACGTAATGAATAGGTGTCATATAATCCTTATCTTTTGCTTCAATATCTGCACCCAACGACACAAAATATTTTATGGCTTGAGGATTTCCAGTTAGCACAGCCCAATGAAGCACGCTTCTGCCACTTGTAGTTTTAGCTTTCCAGTCACATCCAAGTTCTACCAATGAAGCCAAAAATTGCATAGAGGTTATTGTAGCAGCAGCAGCAGCAAGATCTTCTTGGCTTTTAATCAAATTTGGATTGGATTCCGTCAATCCGCTTTGATTCTGATAAATTGGATAATTCCTCATTTCCTCATGTGCATCATAGCACTTCCACGGATCATTTTTGTGGACAGATTTGAATAATTCAAATCTCTCAACTTCTTCAGCTGATAGTTGTTCATCAGAAGAATCTGATACCATTTTAGTAATTAACTGCTTTAAAGAATCATCCAAGGGTACGTCGCTCCAGTCCAGAGTATTGTTGTTTTCCAATTTATCAGAATCATGTGACTGGTCATTTGAAGTTTTCAACAGGTGTTCACCGTCACTCAGAACAAAGAAGAATAAACAACCAAGCGACTTAATATCCGCCTTTTCAGCCTGAAATGTAGTACGCAATAGTAAAATTTGGTATAGGGTACACGAGCAATCCTTTCAAAACCTATACTAATCGATAGCCCTTGAAAAGAGGAACACGATAGTGGCAGTTTCAGCTCTTAAATACGACCCCCTGACCCCCAGGGGTCAAAACGTAAAATCGCCTAAAACATGCATATTTGCACTGAACTCAATGAGTAGATCATATCTGATTTTGCCCCATGTTGGGTTTACATGAGACCGCGGTGGGCGTGACTGCAAGCATCTATCCGTTGAACATTTATCGGTGTAAACATAACCTAAAAAAGACCTAACATATAGACAAACTGGTCAAATCATTTTTATCTCGTTTGGTGGTCTCCGGTCCGGACCCTACCGAACATCGTGATTCATCCTAACCCAATAGAAAATCACGTAAAGATTGCAATTCCATCCTGTTCTTAACCCAACCAAAAATTAAGACAAGATCGCGTTTCCGTAAACCTCATACAAACCTAAATGAACGTCCCGATTCTTCATAGCTTCACACCCTAACTGAATTTCGCGATTCTTCACCGTTTTCCAACCTAACGAAATTTGTGTCCACGATCGTATCTTATAACCCAACTAAAATTCCGTTCGTGGCTAACATCCCGGGGGGCGCCAACCCCTGTCTTAGGTAACCTTAACATGAGGCAAAATCAGAAATGATCTACTCATTGAGATCAGTGCAAATATGCATGTTTTAGGCAATTTTACGTTTTGACCCCTGGGGGGTCAGAAGGTCGTATTTAAGAGCTTAAACCGCCACTATCGTGTACCTCTCTTCAAGGGCTATTCATTGGGTCCGGTTTTAGGTACCCTAAACCGGGACCCAACCTAAGATTTGCCATTGCATGCATTTTAAAACTTAGTTTACACAGTCGTGAATTGTTACAATTTTACCTTTTGATTTATGATTATGGAGTAAGCAGCCTGTTTTTTCCTCTCAATAAATTTGTCCAAATCTTCCAGGGCATTTTGTAAGATCAAAGGGCTGGTTTCTAAGTTTTGGTTGTGCACAGATGAACCGAAGTTTGATATTTTTACATCTCCATACCTGTTCAGCAGAATGTTGGCTGGCTTTATGTCTCCATGAATTATTTTGTTTTTGTGAAGAAAAGCTATGCCTCTGGCACAGCTTTTATTTACGAAATTCGGCTCAGGTTGAATGAGTTTCCTTTCAACTTCCTCCTCCAAATTAATCAAGCAAGGCTCCAAAGCAATGAATATTTCGTCTTCATTTTGTTCGGCCATAAAATACCGAACAATATTTTCGTGTCCGTCAAGCAATTTTAAAAAATTGACTTCTTTCAATGCAGTTTCAATATCGTTTTCAACAACCTTAACCATTACGCTTCGACCGTCAAATTTTCCTTTGTAAATTTTAACCCCAGATGGTGTTTTCAGAACTAACGAGTTTTTGTCTACAGAAATTAAATTGTTGACTTGAATTTCCGCAGTGTTTTGCTGACATGCAATCTTCGTGTGAGAGCATTCCATATCGCAAATAGGACCAAGGGTGCAAGTGTTCCTTGGCTTTGTTTTGAATGAGTACAACCCCTGCTTTAAAATTTCAATAGCCGACGGTCGCTTTTCTGGAACAAAAGAAACTAGTAATGATATATTTTTTTTAGAAAAGCCTGTATCCAAATTATGCCACTGGGGCATATTTTTGGCAATGAAGTAGCGACGTTCATTGGTTGTTCCAAACAGATGAAATCCCCCGCTATGTACAAAGTAAAACACGCAACCAAGCGCAAAAATGTCCGCTTGCTTCGTCTGAAAATTTTCAAAGCCATTCTAGCAAATTGGGTACACATAGCTGTGTAGAAGTTTAAAATTAAAAATGGTACTTACAAACTTTGTTTCTTTTCCGCATTCTTCCTGTAACAGTATTTCTGGAGCCATCCATTCACACAAACTACTGATTCTGTTAGGTTCCGTGTCGCAAGCAGACTTCAGCTGCATTGAAAATCCAAAGTTGGAAATTTTTATCTTTCCATGTCGTGTTAATAGTACGTGGGCTGGTTGAAGATTTCTGTGAAGAATTCCATTCTCATGTAGAAAAGCTAGTCCCTGTGTAATATTTTTGAGAACATATTTTGATTCAAGTTGAAAAACCCTCATATTTACTTCATCCTCTAAATTAATAGGACAAAGTTCAAGTGCGACGTAAGTCTTTGATTCCTTAAACTCTGCAAAGTAATATCGAACAATGTTCTCATGGCCAACAAGCTCCTTCAAAAAGTTGACTTCGTTTTCAGCTTTTCTATGCATTTCCGTAACCGTTTTAACGGCAACTGTTCTGTCATCAAAACTTCCCCGATAAACATATGTTCCAAATCGGCCTTTCCCAAGCAATTGTTTTGTGTCCACTGTTATCTGACCAAAGTTCTTAAATTTTGAGACTTGTTGCTCCAATAGGGCAAGAGCTCCACTCTGTTTTACTTCTTCTAGCGTTTTGCAGAGAACTTCAAAAGCGCCCGTTCGAGTGATCAAAATGTCATATAACCCTTTGGCTTTTTCATACTTACCATGACAGCAATTCTAAAATAAATTATACAAGTTGTAAAACTTTTATCAATTAGCACGTAAGAACATAGCTTACCAGCGCTTCAACGTCAATGCTGCTTATTTATTTATTTATTTCTCCAATTCGCGACAGATCCCTTCAGTATTAGAAGGCAATTAATTCTGTCACTACAAATTTCAAATAAAAACAGTTATTTTGTACATTAGTTTTATATTACATTACACACCATTAGCCGGTGTACTGCTTAGTACACCGGCTTGCTCTAAGGATGAGAGCAAGAAGACATTACAATCCGTATTTCTAATGAGCTGCACTATTTGCCTCTTAATTCTATCCGTTTGCCACTCTTCCATTTTATAGTGAATCTTTAATTGTTTCTGTGTAAATATTTATAAATTAAACTAATGATTTTGCAACGATATAATGTTGAAAACTGAGCAACACTCAGCCTTTGCATAAACTTTAATGCAGAATTGGACTGCGATTGACGCATTGAGCTTATCTGAAAACCTTATCGTGATATATGTGGAAAAAACGTTTTGCGTCAAACATTCAAAAACACCTTACCACTTTATTATATCATTGCATTATATCAATCCTATTGTCAATCATATCAATATAAAAATGCTATACTCTTTCAGCTTGATCTTATATCTCATTTGTCTCCTGCATAATTTTTCTGTCGCTCAATTTTTTTCATTTATCAAGAGCTATGCTTTGAAGGAAAAAACAAGAATAGGTAACATCAATCACGCGTCTGCTTATCAATATGCATTGCTCAATAAATAATTATGATATAATATGCAGGAATGATGATCGTAAGTTTTGATAAGTATTTTTGCATTCATGTAAACTGCGCATCAGTTCTGAAAGCATGACTGTTAATGTAACCTTGAGATTTATTATTAATGTGCGCAATCAAATAGATGAGTTGGTCTTCTTACGTTTGAAAAGTGCGCATGTTATATGTCTATAAAATCAAAGCAAAAACACTTTAAAAAATTAAGCATGGTAGCTTAGCAACACGAACTACGAACATGATTTTATTATGTATTCTCAAGTTAACCCGGTTAAATACAGATATTCGGAAATCGACTAAGTTACTTGTTGAGGTCGCAGAATTCAGTTGGGCTTGATTTCTGGTGGTTGATCTCACCCAACCTGATAGCATGTCATGTTCAGTGAATTCAGAATTCGATAGTCGAATTCAATGAAGCAAGTTATTACTTCATTTTTCCCAAAGTGGCATGTTGCTACGCCGCATTTTAACAACTTTTCGGCAACAAGCCAGAAACATTCAAATGCATGCATGCACGAATTGGCTCATCAGAACAAGCTCAAATGTTTAAAAACTTTTGTTTCTGGAACATGTTATGAAATATTCTTTGGGTTATTGTTTTTATGCAAAATAAAATTTTTGTTGGTGAAACTCGGATACAAATTAGTGCATTGGAAGCGGATTTTAGTATTAAATTCACATGTACAACTTATGCACTGAAAACTATTCAGCCGGTGAAATAAATTATAACTGATTATGCGAATACAATTACAACACGATGCGAGTGCGAACACAACAAATGTCGCAATAATTTATCAATCTGAAATACATTAGCCAAGATTAGTAGTATAGAACTCTTGATGCTATATATTCATGTAGATTGATTAGCTTTGACAGTAAATGATTATATATAAAGTACTTGGGTTTGAAATGTTGACGCATATTTGGTAACTGCACCACTCAACTTTATCAAATTACAAGTAGTGATATAAGTGAAATTCTATGAAACCAGCCCTGAAATTCTGGAATTCCAATATAACGTTATATAGTACTAGTTATTGTGGTATTCAGCGGTATGTATGCTTTGTTGTTTGTTGTAACATGTAATACCAAACATTAAATATATTCCTGCATCAATCAGGAATCAGTTATATAAGATCCTGTTGATCCAACAATACTTGGGAAACAGGATTCACATTTTCCACGTAACAGGTAAACCAAGATACACTTTGCCCAGCACGGGTTTCCACTTGTCAAAACGTGTATAAAAACAAAGATGTGTTTATGTGACCCGCTGAACGAATTAATCAAACGAATTACTTACTAATGAATCTGTAAAATACACCTGGAAAAATTATCAGTTGTCTGATTAGGAGTTTGCAAACAACAATACATTTTAAACTAGGTATATAAATGGTTACCAAAACTAACAATTTGATAGTAAAGATTTTACATCTACACAATAAAGTCCTGAAACTGTTTGAGATTTCATCCGAACTCAGAAATGGAGGGTTTTGCTATTCCTGCTATTTTAGTAATTTCCACACTGGGCATTTGTGAGGCTGCTCCTGCAGGTACATCAAATAAAAATATTGACATGTAATTTCTTATTTCACCTGAAAACCTATCTAATTCTTGCGGTTCATATTTTTGAAAAACAGATTTTAAAAATGTAGCAAGTAGGCAGCTTGGCACAAACGCATTCTTTCTTGGCACTGTGAACGGCAAAAGTTATTTAGCTGATAACACAACCCTTCGAGTAAGTTCTATGAAAATTAATAGGCAAATTGATTCCGTAGAATTGATACTAGTGCATAATTGTATTTGCTTTTTTGAATGTAGAATTGGACTGATTCGGTGACGTTTTGCGAAAGTGTTGGCATGAGACTAGCTACTGTGACGACTCAAGAAGAGACTGATTTCATTCAAGGAATAACCCCAATTTTGCAACCCGTAAGCATTTCAGTCTAGCTCATTTTCTTTAATATAGTATCACTTGGCATACGCCAGGATATTATAATTTCATTTTGTTTTGGCAGCCTATTGGATAGCCGCAAGAGATGCGGTTTCTCCCCAACAGTTTGCTTGGAAATACAATGATCTTCCGTGGTCTAAAGATTTGTTACCATTCTGGACGTTCGAACCTGCTTACTCATGCGTTGGTTTCAGCGCTCAACCAGAACATAAAAAATATTTCTCACGACCATGCACGCAGTTACGGGGTGCTCTGTGTGAATCAGTTTAGGAATACGAGCTACAGATTGCATTTGCATGGTGCAAATAAAATTTTCCACATAGTTAAAAGCGTTTAATAAAATAAATGTCTTAGTTAAATAAATAGTTAAATAAATAGAGTCTTTTATGACTACGTTGCATCTACCGAAGGTATTTTGACCGACTCTAAGGATTAACTTAAGAACAATGGAAAGATTAAAGATTTATCTTCTGTCTACTCCAAAAAAGTTACATTCGCCGACCATAAAATAAGTAGACAGGAAATGTCACATTACATTCGTATATTTAAATACATTTTTTAGCTGTATTCTTGTATTGTAGAGTGTAGTATCGTCGACGTCATATTACTTTGTGCTAAGTACACGGATGCTAGGACGTGCAATGTGCCAAGTCGATTGATGCCCAAACGTGCAATGTGTCAAGTCGATTGATGTCCAAACTTGCAATGTGTCAAGGCTCTGGATGCTTGAACGTGCACTGAGCCAACGCAGAAAAATCTGGGGGGTATAAAAGGTGCTAAGGCAAATCCGGGGCATTATGAGTTTTTAGTTTTAATAGATTCTCCATATTTTTGTCTACATTTTGGTACCACGTACATGGTTTTGAACACAGGGAACCGCGAGAAAAGAATTCTGCATTATGTGCTACATAAAACAACATGCTGGGAATCCAGGAATTGCATTATCTTGTTCCTTACTGCAGAAATGAACGCTTTTCATCACATACAATTTAAATCTCGACGAAAAAGACCACGCAAACCTCGTAATGTTAACTGCTTTGTGTTAAAAGTTATTTTAAATCAAAACTGGATTGGCAAAATGGTACTATTTGGTTTTGTCAGTTTAAATTAAAACTGCTCAAGTTGCGTTAGCACATTTGCCACGAATTTTGACATTTGCGTTGTCCCATTGCACGTTCTAGCATCCAGAGCCTTGACACATTGCAAGTTTGGGCATCAATTGACTTGACACATTGCACGTTTGGGCATCAATCGACTTGGCACATTGCACGTCCTAGCATCCGTGTACTTAGCACAAAGTAATATGACGTCGACGGTATGTAATTTTGATGAAATATGTATTATTTCTTTGGAGGTGGTAATGTTTTCGAACCAACTAGCTCAACATGCTACACGCTACAACGGTAGTGCAATAGTGTAATGAAGAATTTGTGGTTTATGAGAATCAATTTACACGGTTTGCCGTAAAATAATCTTAAACTTTGACACACAAGTAGTTTAGTTGCCACTAGAAAAACGGTTTTTATTCTAACGGAAGAATAAATTGTAAATTGACAACGGAAAATCTACGATAACTTTTTAACTAGATTACTCTATCATTTTAGGAGAGATCTCTACCCTTACAAAAAGTGTAATTACTTCTAGTTACGCAATAAATCAATATAACCGTTAAATCTACGTTTAGGAATAGTTTAAATTACTCTTTAAACTTGGGATAACACGCATAAATTTAATTTGTCCCGTTCCTTTTTAATCCTAAAGGAATCGTGGAAATGATAACAGGCGTGTCCCAATCTATTAAATAACTTTCCTAGTCTTGTAGCAGGAATAGTGGCGTTATGTGTCATGAAAGCCAAGTTTAATGATTCCCAAGTTCTGAAACGTCTCGTTTCACTCCGTCCGATGAACGTAGGCTACATCATCCGGGTATCCCCGATTGTTTCAAGAAACCCCAAAAAACCCTCCCAAAATTACCAAAGAGCCACTATTGCGTAGAACACACCCGAAATACACGCATAAGACAAAACACCAATTCACAAGAATTTCTCGTTATTTTTTAAAATAATACCTCAAAAATAAAATAAATCCAAGGAATTGGAGGAGATGTGGGAGGATGGGCGAACACGAACACTCAAACCAGAGTTGGGCTGCTGAGCTAACATAAAGTTGCGTCCCGTCTCACGAACCAAGAACCAAGTCATCAAAAGTTAACAAAAAGTCGTCAAAAGTGCATCAAAAGTGGCTATAAAAATTACACAAAACCAGACCAAAAACCCCATTTTTAGTACACATTTTTTATCACAGCTCGTTTCTTATTTTCCACAAAATAGTTTTTCTTACCAAAATCAATCACAAAGAAACTGAGACCAAGTTGGAACTCAGACCTCACACAACCAGAGGATTTTGATCCTGTTAACCAACATTTCATGTTACCCCAAAACCATTAAATTACCAAAATAATCTTTAAAATTACTCGAAATTACTTTAATTTTATGGCATTTCTGCCCACACACTTACCCAGTTTTATTTAGAAAAGAAGAAGAAGTTGCTCCATCCCTAGTTGACACCTGAGCCAGATGTGAGCTTCCTGGAAAATTCCGAGCTCAAAAATGTAGCTAACTGTTCAACTTATCTGAACTATCTAAGTGATAAAAATGAGAAGTGTGAGTACTGAAGTGTAAACTGCGAATGAAGGCTTTTGCTGCTCGTCATAAAAAATGAAGACAGAATTTTGTCTGTTGGAATGAGCAGAAGCGTCACTCTCCCTGCTTTTAACACAGAAAGCTCGCCGAGCCAGTCAGCATTTCCCTCTAAAGGTATTGCCACGCTAAAAAGTAGAACACACTTAGCATGGAAAGCCGCTATTCATTTTATCTCCCTTCTCCCTCTGACTCTTCTGTGAGGGATGACAGGAATTAGTGTACTTCTATTTGAGTAACTCCGTAGCTACGTGGATACTGTACTTTTGATACATTCTTTTTACTGGAAAACCTTTTCTTGTTCTTCCCATCTTCTTCTTCCTCCACTGCAATGCTCACTTTTTAATATTCACTCATTTGAATATTATGCTAATTTTGTGAAGACTATTTAGTCTTTACAGTATCACAATACAAAGTCAATACTCAGAGTTTAGAAGATCACAGTTATTCCCTTGCAAAAACTTAACATCCCCATGATTATGCAATAGGGAATGAGTCAGCTACTTTACAAGGTCAATGGTCCCGTAAGGTCATAAGCTAAAATTCAGCAAGAAACTATATGTTTAAATTATGACACTTTATCAATTAATTTGAATAATCCCAAGAATACTGCCGAGCAGCATGTGCCTCCCTTCCAGCTACCCAGTAAGCTGCTGCATAATGGTATCAAATTTAAAAAATGTTAACTGAGTACATAAGCGTTTCATTTCGTTAAATTTGAAAATTACATGCAAACTTATAAGTTACAAGATGCAAATATAGGGTTATAAGTAAAACAAAGGTAATGCAACGAGTGTAGTTAAGACTTTATTTCTAAAGAATCCCGACGTTTCGACCTTTTCATAGATCCTCATGAGGATCTATGAAAAGGTCGAAACGTCGGGATTCTTTAGAAATAAAGTCTTAACTACACTCGTTGCATTACCTTTGTTTTACTTATAAACATGACCGAGTGGAAAGCATTAATAAATATAGGGTTGTTAATTGAATTCAGGAAGTTTTTTTGAGCCACAGTTCTAATAGTTGCTAGCCTCATGCCCATGCTTTGGCAATATTCCTGTGAATCAGTCCAAATCTGTTTCCCAAAATAACAAGTTCGGGTTGACATGCTGACTTAACTGAAAATTTGGTCGTTCGGTTACGTAAACTATTCTGTTGAAACTTACTCGGCTTGTGTTATCAGCTAAATAGCTCTTTCCTTCTACACTGCCAAGGAAGACAGCGTCAGTGCCTGGCTGCCTATGTACTGCAAATTTAATATGTTTAAAAACAATTCTGAAAAATAATTTGCCGATTATTTTCAGTCAACTAATACAATACATGATTATATTATTATACTGATTTCTATTTGATCAAGTACCTGACACAGCGGCATCACCAACGCCTAGTGTAACAAGTACTAAAACAACTGCAGTTGTGGAAACCTCCATTTTATTTTCGGAATGATAGAGAAGCCCAACAAATACCAGAGCTGCTATGTTATTGCTTGAGCTGATACAACTAATACTAACTTGTTGATTTGGGAACCATATATATACGATTCAGTCCTTTATTGATGTTCAAGAACTATGTTTACAGGTTTTAGTACAAACAAACAAAATTCATTAAAATGTCGGCATTCTTTAATCAAGTTTGATTAAGTGCTCTATTAGGTCATAAAACCACTTTACATATTCAATTAGTAAAAAATGGTTCAAGTGAAAACTCGTGATGAGCAGAAAGCACATTGTGTTGCCTAGAGTTTAAAAATTGGGAATCCTGTTTGGAATGATTTTAATCGATAAGAGGATATTACTTAGGTGGTTTCAGAATGATTCATGAGCATTGTCAAAGTCTAATTAATTTTTCATGTTCCAACTAATCACACATTTTGTTGCTGAGTATCATATTAACTTGTCGATTTATACGGCAATAATGTCAGGTTATCACTAAGTGTTTATCTGATTTCTTACATGCGCCAGCCCTTTGCAAAATGCAGCATAAATTATAAATGTCATTAATTACTCTCAAGGTTTATTAATCAATATTTAAAAAGAGATCACGAATTCTGCTTTGTTCTACACTACTAAAACTACAATGCTGCCTTTGTTCCTTCTTATTATTTTTGCGTATAGTTATATATATTATGTTGCAATGTTCCTTTGACGTGCCGTCGTGGTGCATAGTAAATTTTAAAAAAATATGTTATCATATAAAATATTCATTCAATAGTTTCCTTTATTTGAATATTTGGCAGTAATAAACAACAATGAACCATTGGCAAATGGAGTAAGTAGGAATCGACTTCGGGACCTTTGGCACCGCGGATATTTGGGGCCTTTGGACCCACGGATATTTGGGGCCTTTGGACCCACGGATATTTGGGGCCTTCCGCCCAGCGGATAAAGGGATTATAAATGTATTTTTAATCATGTGTGCACCCCACATGATATAGGTCCTATGTAAAAATGTTGGACCGTTAGTGACCTCTGACCTTCAGAGTTGACCTATTGACCTAAAGTTCATAAGGGTTTTGTCGGAGGTCCACTAGAGTCTGTATACCAAATTTGGTTGAAATCGGATTAGCCATTTCAGAGAAAAATAAGCTAACATGGACGTACGGACGGCCGGAACAGGAAATTAGAAAGAATCTTTGATTCCTAATAATATCCTCTTATTGATTAAAATCATTCAAAACAGGATTCCCAATTATTAACTGAAGGCAACACAACGTGCTTTTTGCCCACCACGAGTTTCCACTTGAATTATTAAGTAGCGAAAGCTACTTATTAATTTGGCGCAAGCCGTCTGTCCGTCCGTCTGTCCGTCCGTCTGTCAGTCCGTCTGTCCGTCCGTCTCTCCGTGCGATATCTCTCTAACGGTTTTACCGATTTCATTGAAACTTGGCAATAATATGTGCCACAGTAAGGCAAAGCACCGCGCAAAATTTCATGTCATTCGGTCAAAGGGGTCAAAGGTTATCAGAGGTCAAACGTCACAACTACCTTACTACAATAGAATATTGCTTTTAAAGCACAGAGTTTTTGTCTGTCAGGTGGAATTTTGGTTGAATTTTGCTTCTTGAGTCAAGTGATAATTACTATTCCGAATTAAACTTTGCAAATGTATGTGACACGATTAGGCGGACATCCACGCAAAATTCAATGCAATTTGGTCAAAGAGGTCATAGATTATCAGAGGTCAAGCATCACAATGACTAACTTACTAAAATAGTAACAATAGTATAGTGTTTTTTATACATACAATTTTTGTCTGGCACGTGAGATTTTGGTTGAATTTTGCTTCTTGAGTCAAGTGATAATTACATTTCCGGATTAAACTTTGCACATGTATGTGACACGATAAGGCGGACATCCACGTAAAATTTCATATCATTTGGTCAAAGAGGTCAAAGGTTATCAGAGGTCAAGCATCACAATGACTACTACCATAGAATGCTGCTTTTCTTCTAGAGAATTTTTGTCTGGCACATGAGATTTTGGTTGAATTTTGCCTCATTATTTAATTGGATTATACATTTCAGGATTTAAAATTTTGTCTCGCACATGAATTTTTGGTTGAATTCCGAGTCATTAGTTAATTATATACTACATTTCAGGATTTAAATTTTTGTCTGGCACATGAGAATTTGGGTGAATTTTGCTTTATTAGTCAAGTGAATACTACTTTTTCGATGTCGTTAGGTCAAAAGAGCAAAAAGTTAGTCTACATCAGCAATAAAGTACACCGACTTTCGCTACTTTGCTACATGTAGGCATGTTGCCTGCTTTATTTTTATTACTAAATACTTAAATGCAAAAATTGAAAAGTGTTTGCATGACCTAATAAAGCAATTAACCAAAGTTGATTAAAGAATGCCGACGTTTAATGATTTTTTATGGTTAAATCAACAACAGTAAACCGAGTTTTGATAAGGTATAAGTAGCTAATGCATGGAACAATAAAGGAATTAAGTCCTATATATATGGTTCCCAAGTCAACAAGTTTATATTGATTAGACGAGCCCAAGGAACAAACAAGCATCTCCGACTCTATCACTTATCACCATTGTTTTAGTGCTTTTTACACTAGGCGTTTGTGAGGCTGCTCTGTCAGGTACTAGATCAAGTAGAATAATTTAACCAAGTATTGTATTCGCTGACTCGTTACAATTGAACTGAAACTTGTCATCGGAATTTAAATAATTAATTAAATAATTGCAGTGAACAGACAGCCTGGTACTAACGCTCTCTTTCTTGGTACCGTAGATGGAAAAAGCTATTTAGCTGATAACACGACAGCCCGAGTAAGTTTTAAGAGAATATTTTACGGGAGCAAATGACCCTATTTAAAGTTAAGTCAGCATGTTAACAGTTTTTTTTTTCTTTTGGAAAACACACTTGGGCTGAATCACAAGAGTATTACCAAAGCATGGGCATGAGGCTAGCAACAGTTACAACTGTGGCACAAAGAGACTTCATTAATTCAGTTGACAACCCTTTATTCGTATCTTGTAAGTTATTCTAGGTATTAATCCATTCTTCATATCTAAAGGAAACAAACGCTTACTTAAATAACACGTTTAAATTTAATACGGATATCCAGCAGCTTACTGGGTAGCTGGAAGGGATGCGCGTGCTGCTCGGCAGTTTTCTTGGGATTATGATGATGCCGCTTTGACTAGCGAGTTGCACAAGTTTCATGACTACCAACCCGTTTACAATTGCGTAGGTTACAACAGTGGACCGAGTTTTAGATCATATTACTCCAGACCATGTACCAGCAAGTACGGTGCACTTTGTGAGTCAGTGTAATTAAATGAATAATTTGTTAAAAGCTTATGTCAACGATGTATTCATTCGTACAATTGACATGATTGCATATTTTAAATTATTTAATAAAGGAAATGAATTACTATATTTATGTCCTGTGAACAAAGAATGCCATTAATTCTTTCGTGCACATAAATTTAAATCTTATTGTTTTAAATAATTATAGTCGGTAAACCACGTTGCATGAAACTTTGAGTTCCTAGTGGCGTACCTGAAAGCCGGTCATACGTGCATAACCCAGCCAAACCAGTTACCTGCATTAGCTAACGAACTTAGCAAGTTAAATTGGCATATGTATAAATGAACTCTACTCTGTATATCAGTACTGCAACCGTTTTTGAAGAGAGGAAAAACAGTAGGTTTTTTTATTTGATTTGGGCAATGGTAAAAACTTAAGAAGTTTCTTTAAAAATTTAGTATAAAACTTAGTTTTTAGTGGGGTATCCAGAAACGTAATTTGGTAGGTGCATACCGTAAATTTCCGCCCCGCAAACCCGCGTTTTTGCGACCTTTTTCTAAATTTCCTTTAGAATTTAAAACATTTTTGACACTCAATAGTGTTTTTAAGTGTATTTAACGCTAATTGCCGTGTTTGTTGCTTTAATTACCACAAATATTGAAATTTTCGTTTTGAAAAGTGGTTTTGCTTGGCAAAATATGCAATATTTTTCTTAATTTCCGAATTTTGGCAGGTGCAATTGCACCTGGTGCACCCCCCTGAATACGCCCTTGGTTTTAAGACATAAAAATAACTTGAAAAATTGATTTAGAACAAAAGCAAAACCAACTAAACTTCAGCGACAATTTTATCTAATTGTAATTTGTCGTACGTACGAATACAATCTTTTATAATTTATTCTTTTTCATCTTTTCTATTTATTTTGTACTGTAACTACCTTAAATGTTAAATGCATTTTCTGCAAATTTGCATATTCTTATAACTTTATTTTTATACCGACTGATAAGCTTTGACAGTAAATAATGACATATGTAGTAGAGTACTTATGTGTTTATGTGTGTGTTGGCGCCTGTAGTAATTAAAATAAACACTTAAGTTTAACTATTTATTGATAAAAGTAAAATTCCAGGAAATCAGCCAGGAAGTCCTAGAATTTTAATATAACATTATATACGTAGACTAGTAATTTAGTTGTTGTGAATCTCGGCGGTATTTATGATTAGCTTAAGCATGCAGTCTTAATTGAACATTTATTAAAGTATGTATGCGTCAGACCAGAATCAGAATAATAACTTCCTTACAATGGGTTATACCATTGGAAAACAGGATTCCCAATTTTTGTGCTACAGATAACAAAACATAGCTTTGTCCATCACAACCTTCCACTATACGTGTGTATAACTAACAAAGATTTAAAAATGGTGTGACCTGCTGAACCAATTAATCAAACCGATTTTTGTATGTCAATAAATATGTCAAACCGCTTTAAAAAATTATTCGTCGAAGCATGTATATCTGTAAACACCATTTAAAAATTATTAATTGTCAGGTTAAGATGACGCAAACAGTTATACATATTTGAATTTGGTATATAAATGGTTCCCAAAATGAACAACTCTGTATTAAATTCAAAAGCTCAAACGACTTATCAGCAGCCCCCACTCCTATTAACTTATTGATTCTTGGAATTATCCCAAACAAGAAATGGAGAGCTCCGTGACCCTTGTTATTTTAATAATTGCTTCACTTGGTGTTTGTGAAGCCGCTCCTGCAGGTAAACCAATTTGTAACATTTACGTTGTGTGCCTTCCTATTAGACTTTAGAAAAATTACAAATCATAGTAGCTCAAGTTTTTTAAAAATCAATTTTAAAATGCAGTGTATGGACAGCCTGGTACAAACACTTTATTTCTTGGTACTGTGGATGGCAAAAGCTACCTAGCTGATAACACAACCTACAGAGTAAGTTTCACGGACATACTTTCTTTGTCTAAATCCAAACTACTTTATTGAAGTACGATTATTGCAACATAACGATACCTAAAACTTCTGAAAATAGAACTGGACTGATTCGAAGACATACTGTGAAAGTCTTGGCATGAGACTGGCAACTGTCACATCTAAGGAACAAGTAGACTTCTTAGATGGAGTTAACAACGTACTGTTCCAAGATAGAAATTACGCCACCCAAACCCATTTTATATCAAATATAACAAATCAATTTGTGTTAATACGTATAATAAAATTTTAATGTTGTTTTGATAGATTACTTGTTGGCGGCAAGGGATGCGGTTTCACCTCAGCAGTTTTTGTGGGACTTCGATAATTTACCATTAGCTAGAAATTTGCATAGATTCTGGTCATACACTGGTGTGCACACATGCGTGGGTTACAGCGCACGAGCAGATCTTAAAGCGTTTTACTCACGACTATGCACAGAAATATATGGTGCGCTATGTGAATCAGTATAAATGCTGGGGCTACTGGATTCAGATAGATACACGCCATGGGATAAATCATGCAAGTTAATATTAAACAATGTTCATAAAACAAGAATGCTTCTATTTAAACCATAAAAAGCACCCTCGAAGTTCATAACTTTTTAACAAATCCT
This sequence comes from Entomobrya proxima, assembly GCA_029691765.1. Taxonomy (NCBI): domain Eukaryota; kingdom Metazoa; phylum Arthropoda; class Collembola; order Entomobryomorpha; family Entomobryidae; genus Entomobrya; species Entomobrya proxima. Next base: position 66,526,334 of record CM056168.1, read on the forward strand.
GTTTATTTCGCTTCTTAGTTTGCTTTAATAGCACAAATAAGCAAAATTACATTCAACACAATTTCAAATAAATAGATGGTCAGACATTTCAATCGTTCATAGATTAAATCATGCATTAAACTTTGCATATCTTAGCACAGGCATGCCTCGAGGTTTCAGTACTTCATACATGGATTGATGCAATACTGTTCGTTCAAGAACGTTGTTGCTATATAAACAGCATATTATGCAAAAAATGTAACATTGTAATTCGTCAATTATCGCTCGGCGTACATTTCTGATGGCGAGATTTGAGTCACTGTAAAACAGTAAAAATTCACGTACCAGCAGAGCGTACGCAGTATCTATGTCTTGAATCTTAATAATATTACGTAACCAATAAATTCTATATCAGCAGGACGATTACATAGTATGCTGAATTTGTACATATATATTTAATGTCCAGATGCTTATCATCATTCAGTGTCAGCTTGTATGATAAGATGCAACATGAAATTTCATTTAGACCTTGAATATGCTGATGCGTCATTCAACAAAATACCAAGTAAACATTCGGTAAATGCCTAAATATATTTTCAAAAACGGAATTCCCAATTTAAGCAGCTCTTTGCCCACCACGAGTTTCCACTTGAATAATTTATTAATTTACAATGAATGCATGAAGTGTTTATTCAGTAAACGAAGTACTTGGAAAAGTTTATTGGACTTGTTTATACTGCCATAAATGCATCAATTTGCATATAAATGGTACCAACGCCAGTAACTTTGTACTGGTTCTCATTTTTCAACAAAGTAGCTAGCAGCTCTGAAAATTTAATAGATATTTGCCACCATCTAATACCAAAAAATGGCGCCTTTTGCCACTGCTATTGTTTTAGTAAGTGTTATACTTTCCGTTTGTGAAGGCGCACCAACCGGTACGTAACAAATAAAAATATTTACAAGAAATTTATTAGTTGACTCTAAACATGTTAAATAGCTTGGAACCGTTTATTTTTTGGAAACAGAATTTCGAAATGCAGTACATCAACAGCCTGGTATCAATGCCTTGTTCCTTGGCACTGTGGACGGAAAAAGCTACTTAGCTGATGACACCTATCGAGTAAGTCCTGAAGAAATATTTAATAGCTAAACGTGCTTGACGATGAATAATGTGTAACGATATACAAACTTTAAAAAATAGAGCTGGGAAGATGCAAAAGTATATTGCACCAGTGTTGGCATGAGATTGGCAACGATCAGAAATGATGTACAAAGGGACTTTATTGACGGAATTGACAGCCCCCAGTTTCAAAATTGTAAATATTTTTACCACATACAGTAAATTTTCAAACATAGCATTCAATATTTAAAATGCCACTCCGGTGTCAACAGCACACTGGACAGCCGGAAGAGACGCCCGTTCTAAGCAACAGTTTTCTTGGGATCACGATAACCAAATGTTGTATGGAAACCTTAGGTTTCATTCATACGAGGAAAAGGCTACATGCGTGGGTTATGATAGTAGAGTAGGAATGAAGTCGTATTTTTCACGACCATGTCACCATCTTAAAGCTGTGCTATGCGAGTCGATATAATGGTACGAACTACGAATTTGTTTGAACTTTTCATAAATAGATTTACAAAAAATGTATTTACTGCATTTTATTGTAATTCAGAATCATGCATGTAACATATGCAAATACATATATTAAATTTTAAATCTTATCAAGCTTCAAATCATTATATCTAAAGTTCTTGGTGGTTTAAATTACTAAGGCTTCAGCTTCATTTTTATTTAAAAAATACATTTGCTAAACATTTATTTATACCTTCAACAAAATGCAGGACATACAAATTATCAGCTTTTATAAGTTTTGTTGCCCGCGAAAATGTAGGAGCCTGTATGTACACTAGATGCCATTAAGGTGACCTAAAGGTCGCATCGCATTCTTTGCTTCTCTGTGATGTTTTTGAGATATTTCGGCACCAGATTTGTTAGCCGTCTTCGTACAATACTCCGATACTAAATACGATACAATACTCCGATTTTAGATAGCTTAGTGAGGAATGTAAATTAAGTTATACAAGAGGCAGATAAAAAGAATCATAAACTTGATAATTACTTAAATTTCCAATATGCTGCGTAGAGTCAATGTTTGTTTTGTCAACCAAGTTGCTGTCAATCAATAAAAATCAAAAATCATGCTCCATCCGTACATGTATATTCCATTATCTTCAGATTTAAAAGGTTTAATATGTTATGTCAATCCAAGCCAGGTGTTATTGTTTACATGGACGTAAAAAGGAAGATCACATTCCTGAGATAAATTGATGATGCGCAAAAACAATAAAATAAATGTTTGCCTACTAGCATACATACATGAGAAGCATATTTATATATGTGCGATTGCGAAAAATGTTTTTGTACCTTAATTTGATTTACTTGTTAACACGGAATATCAATTAGCGTATGATAGTACACATTCTTCATTTAATGATATATCCGTTTTGTAACATTCTCGAATAGTCTAAGGCCATGCAATGAAGGTATTCCCATTTGTCTAGACTTGCCACCAGAACACTTTGCCCACCACGAGTTTCCACTTGTGTCATTTATAATAAAAAAACTGTATGACCTGTTCAACCAATTAATCAAAATCGATCAAAGAATGCCGACGTCTTGATGATTGGGCGTAAGAACCAGTAAATAAGGTTCTTGAAACGAATGTATAAATATATATGTGGTTCAACAACTAAGAACTCTGTATTAGTTGTGCCAGCTCAAGTTATTAGTAAAAGTTCAAGTATTTTGCAATCCAAATCAGCAATGGGATATTCTGCAACTGGAATTGTTTTAGTAGCTGTTTTGCTAGGCGTTTGTAATTCCGCTATAACAGGTACTATGTATCAGAAATATATTTACTAATTGAGTTTAATAGTTGCCAAGTTAACGCTGTTCACATTTTTTAATTTTAAATCGCAGTGTCTGGACAGCCTGGTATCAACGGCCACATGCTGGGAACCGTGGAGGGCAAAACCTATTTAGCAGACAACACAACACGCCGAGTAATTTGTTTGAGAAATTTTACGTAATTAATAAGCTACAAAAAAGTTCACAAGTAATGCCAAAATCTATTTATAACCAACGAAAACAGACTTGGAATGCCTCAAAGGAATTTTGTGAGAGCCTTGGCATGAGGCTAGCTACTGTTACGACTGAAGAACAGCAAAAATTTCTTGATGGAGTTAACGATCCTCAGTTTAGGAGTGGTAAGTGCTCTTTGCTCAACCAAGTACTACCAAACGTTTACCTTACTAACTTAAGTGATTATTTTCTTGACAGTTTACTGGACGGCTGGAAGGGATGCCCTTTTGCCTCAACAGTTTACTTGGGATGACGATGATTTGCCGTTGTCTAAAAATTTGCACAAGTTTTACATGTTCAACGAAGCTTTAGCATGTGTGGGTTACAACAATTTAGAGGAAACAGAAGATAAATGGTTCTCAAGACCATGTACAAGGACGTATGGTACACTGTGTCAATTTCACAATGCTTGCAAATAATTACCAATTTTGATATTCATTATTTAAGGTGTACAATCAAATAAAGTTTGCCAAAAGTACGTATTACAAATGTGAAATAAGTAAACATATACTGACAAAATGTAACATAGAAACAAAATGAAATAAAAAATTGTTGGTGTTACTTAACCAAGCGTACTTTAATTACTATTAAATTCTAACAATATCGAGATTGGATAAACCATAAAGACCGCACACGTTGATTTTTAATCAGCCAACCAGAAGTTAGCATCATGATGCATCATCAGCTATTTGTTTTTGTGGTGTGCTCTCCGAATCAAAAATCGTTCAGCTGACGATACAGCATAATGCTAATTCATGAAAAACTTATGCTAATCACACGTAGTATTGATAACTTTTGACAACTGCTTATTAAATTAAGCAAACGAAAAGCTTGTTTTAAGCCCTGCATGCGTTGTAAGGCTGAAGAGTGGTTATATGCTTATAGAAAGCACGTAAATAGGCTATGCACAGCAACAACACTCAATAAATATGCACAGCACACTTACGATAACGTAGTTCTCTCCACTCTCACTGTTTTGCAACGGTTCCAGAATACGATCCTCCTTGTCTAGGATAAACGGCAGGTATGATATGCAGATATAAATGATAAGGCACAAGCACAGAGAAAAGAGTTGCTATCAACTGAACTACGAATTTATTTACAACTCTTCTTCAATTTACACACACACTAGATTCCAAATTGCAGACAAGAGAGAGATCTCTTGTGATAAGCAAAATCGCAGCCATCTCGCTGCACTTCCACGCATGACCGTGGGTTGGAAAGGAATGAGGTTCTCTCGCTTGTCTGTTCACATAGCTGCAGTCAGTCCTGCAGTTTTCATATTTTACTTTTAAGGTCCAAACGGACCAAAGCCTAATTAGCATAAATGCAGATTATCTTCTGCTGACTACCTTCCACAGAGCTCCTTCGTAAACCTGTGTTTGAGCCTGTGTGAAATATCCTGCCCTGCACTACATGGCTACCTCCAAAACGCCCCCGGTGCGGACTCTCCCCTTCCGAACTTAAAATAACACTCTTCCATTAAAATTATACATAATTATATAAAGGACAAAGTTCCATAATTAAAATAGTTACAATCAAGGGGAACATAATACATAACAATATATTTCGTTGCTGATATACTAATTCAATTTTACCAATTCTTATAACTTACAGTTCAAAGTACATCTTATATTTAATTACAGACATACACACATTATTCCATGAATTAAAATTACAATCAAGTATCTAAAACTTAAGTATTTATACCATTAATAAAAACCATAATTAAAATACATAATGACTCATTAAAATATCGTTGATAAATATCCTTCTACTCTCCATGATTCCATCGGCGTCCTAGTCCTCACGCACTGTCTCGAGCTACCAGGCTTCACTCAACATCCAACTGTCCCGTGTCAAGTTCCCATCGTACCTTGGTCCAATCTACTCCTCTACTGGTTCCTTTAGAGAACAAGACTGCACACTGCCACAGCTAACCTGTGTATCCCGCGTACTGTCTCGACTCTCTTTTCCAGGTATTGACAAGAATTTGACTCCGAGTTAATTTGTCAAGTTCAGGGGACTTGCCATAGACGACTGAGGTAGGCCTCTTGGTCTCAGATCAGACTTCCTTCACCTTTGCACCAATCCATTTGGGACTAGCCTTGGACTCATGACTACCGACGACCATTTGGAGCTTACGAATCTGTCTGTAAGTTAACTTCAGCAACGTATCGGTTATCCGCTGGGCTTTAGGAGTTTTCATAAGGGCTGTGGCACTCTGGCCAATCCAAGAGTCATACATGACTCGAGATTATTTCATAGGAAGTACCATTTGATTTGCCTTCCATTTGTGACTTGATCCTGCAAGTCCTTATCGTTTGTGTTATACTTACGCTTAGATAATTTCACTCGACAACCCGAGTAAATTATTTCTATCATGTGTATCTCTGCTTAAGCAGGAATGCATGGCAATTATTAGCGTATCTGCGCATGCTTACTTTCGCCGTTCCTCCTCTTGACGGCGTACATTTTAAAAGTGCTAAGAGACTTTCTGACTATTATCTGTCTCTTTCTCGCCTCTTTGGGCGTTGTTGGGATCCACATATACTCGACAGCCCGAGTTATTTAATTGTGGTCCGAGTATAGTTGTTCTGCTTCAAAGGTGCAGAGTTCATCCCGGTCCTCAGGGATGTAACAAACTAATTTCTGTGTAGATTCATCGGACTTCGCTCATCTTTCCATATGGAGCGTTCAATGTCCGTTTGTCCCAACGTTTCGGTTCTAGCGACGTGTTAAACTTTACGGGATTCAGTTACTTCTGGATTTTCTCTTCTTTAGGATTCTTGATTTCTTGATCATTGTTCGACCAGTAGAATGGGTGTAGCAGAGTGTCAGAATGAACGTGTAAGGGTCTTGGTTAATATTTGAATTATATTCACCGCGGTTTCTCCACTGACGCCTTTCGTTTCCACCTCTGCAACTGCAACCATTCTGCCTCCTTGGACAGATCCTCCTTCTTTATTTTTCTTCCACCGATATCTTCAATGTGGCTGGCCAGCTCTAACAGATTATCGGTGTTCCGAGTAATCCTTATTCTGGAGATTGATCCCGTCTGCAGTCCTGACGCTTGGATTTGGGACAATATATGGGCCAAATTGACTTACGTCCATTATATGTTCAGTTTCCACCTCCTGTTTATTACCAAGGCCCGTGCATTAACGTAAATATTAGTTATTATGGGAAATAACTTCTAGGATGGTGGTTCTCCGGAGTAAAGCTTAGTTTTCCGTACGGTTTCTTTAGTCTGGAGTCCTCCGCTCCTGACATATTTGTTGTTTGCTAGCATTATTGGTCCGTATTCTTGTTTTCCTTGTTCGAACACGGTGTCTGGACTTTGTTGTATCCAGATTGTGGAGTTGGGGATTCCTCCTTGAAGTGATTTTGGAATCACTGGAATCCAGTACTCCTTAAGTTTTCGACGTCTTTCTCTCGAACGTCTTAATATTGAGGATTATGGCTTCTACAGTGGTAGTTCCGGCAACTTCATAATCGCTTGACACTGAACATCCACCGATCAATGTTTGCCTCCTAGGAATTCTTCGTTCGGACCCACTCCTAAGTCCAAATCTGTCATCTTGATCCAAATTTGTCAAGACAATCTTGACACTCTTCATGTTCCATTGTGTAAAAGAGATTTTGGAACATCTCGTTGTTAAGTTTTTTAGCCATCCTCATTTTTACTTGTGCGTTTCCTTTTAGGAAACCTGGACAATACTACTGTGTGCCCTGCTAGTTGGGGAGTCTGGAACGTCTTGATGATTCTCCTGCTGGAACCCTCCGTTCCTCATATTATTTTTCCTGGTTCCGGTTTAAGGGAAAACCGTCCAGTGTGTAGCCATTCTCGATCTTGGTCCTCATCATCTTTATTTTTCTTTTCTGTGGACATCTATGTTGCTGCTGAACTGGCCAGGTCCAGTCTTACGTCTTGAGCGCTCTTTATATATCGGGTAGTGGCACGCACATCCCGTGAGCCGTGCTTAGTGCAGTCTTTGCTGACTTCTCGCATGTGAATCAAACCTTTTAGGTTGTATCCACCAGCTCAATCTTTCCATATAGATCCATCCTCGACTCCCCGAGGATTTGATGGATCGTGTGTCCACTCGTACTGAATAAGGGTATCCAGTACTTAATATTTCTCCACATTCCTTGGAACGCGGGTTTTACATTGGACTGAGGTAGTCCATACTTTCTCCTGCAGATATTGGGATATCTGCTGCTCAGCTTTCTGGTGTATCTCCCTGTCTTCAATTCCCGACAAGACTTCATGTAGGCTCGTACGTCCTTGCAATATTCAATCTTTCCTCTGAGGTTGGGACATTACTCATCGGAGAACGTCCTTTTAGTCTTGTCGTCCTTTAGAGGTTGGTTTGGCGACGTCTTCATTTCCCGTTGAGTCGGGCTTCAAGTGTATATTAACTTGAATTATTTATATGACTTCCTCTGGAGACTTTACTCCGACGACTCATGATTCTTTGCGATTTGGGCTGACTTTTATCTAATTTCTGATTTACTTCAGCACAGACAATTTGTCCAAGTGGTCTGTTCTGTGACAGACTTTCACGACGGTGATATCTTCAATCCGCCGCTGTTTCTTCTTTGAATCTGGTCGCCACTGCCATAGCCGATTGACGCTAGCTTATGCGGCTTCTTTGATTTCTGATGTACAAATCCGAGGGAACTGCGGTGTAAATCTGCTAACCAATTTTTTCCTTTCTGCATTGAACAAGGCTGCAACCGACTTTTCCGTTCAATGACTTGGGATTCTCTTCTTTTATCTAGTCCACATTTTCGACTTAATTTCTCCGAAGACGAGTGTTTCGACTTGGTCAGTTTGCCTTGGCTTCCACTGACTTATCTGGGACGCATTTGATGTCTGGAGTATCTCCTCTCTAGCTGGGTGGAAGGACTTTCGATCGAATTGTATTAGCGCTAATGGTCGTTCCATCACCATGGTGAGGTACTGAAGACTTCTAACATTGTCCTCGTTTAAAAATTTTCTGACACCCATACAGTTTATGGTGTCTGTACAGGGATTTTACTCGTCCTTAAGTCAATTGTAGATTCAACTTCTAGCTTAAACTCGAGCTTAAGCGTCAAGTCTTATTATATCGTTTCCAAGTTTGGGTTTCAGACCTCCGCTCGCGGCATCCTCTTTTGCGTTATTTTACAGCCGTGCTGGGGTATCTTTAATCGCTTTGGATAATCTTATTAGACTATTTTCTTCCATATCGGGAAGGTTATCCGTGCTTTGGTCAGCGTTTCTGTCCATGTTTGTGACTACCGTCTGAGTTTACAGATGGACTCCTGTAAATGCCTAGAACCAGAACTACCTCTGTTATCAAGACAATATTTCTGCTGTCGTCGCCAATTCAAATGATTTCTTATTCTTCAGCTCTCGTTTCCTTCAATGGGAATTTTCGGAACGTTTCCGAACGTTCGGCTGGGTGTGGCACTTTCACTGGCACGTAAAAGGCACTTTCCTTGATGTGGTTCCATTTCCGCTGGAACCTTGGGAGTACTTGCTGAGTTGTACTTTAAATGCTCGATGAGGGATCGGAAGGCATCTTTGTTTGTAGCGTTTTCATGTTCATCTTTCTCTTCCTGGAGATTTGAATTTTCCATAGGTGGTGGTGTGGTTTTTATGATGATTGGACACTAGAATACTTCAAGTGCCCGTGTATGGATCTTAGAATTCTCATATTTCTTGTCCAGTCTTGTGCTGCCAAGAGGTGAGATCCATTTAGAAGTGCTGCTTTTAAGTTCTCGAGTCAACGAGTATTCTTCTGAGGTTTTGCCAAGTCTGTGGTAGGAGTCTCATTGTTTCTTAGATGGACATGCCTTAGCAATCCGGAGTACTAATAGAATTTCTGTAATGTTAGCCGTCACGTCTGCGAGTTGATCAGAGTCTCTCCGGAACTCCGTTTTGGTGTGGCTTCACCTTAGCTTCAACTACCTCACGACTACCCGTGGTTGTTGAGCTTCTTGGGTGAGACCTTGTGACTTCTCGCCTCCTTGTACAATATTCAATCCATTTGGTTGTGTAGAACAACCTAAGGCTTTGATTTTTTTCAGTTCCAACTGCTTCCTGCGTTATCTGTCCAAGGTTCGAATCATTTCGGGTTCGGAATTATCCCAGCTTGGTGTGGTGACAAGTCTCTCTTAACTCATCTGAGATTTCTTCGGTTCGCCATTTTTTCTTAGCTGCCTTTGGTCACTTAGTTGGTCAGTCTTCGTTGACGGGTGCTGCAATCTTTGTAGGGCGTTCCTTCAAGTTCCCAACTTCTGGCCTGGCCGCTATTTTCTTTTCCTCCGAGAGCTTTGTCTTCCACCATTCAACAGTCCTAGACTTCATCCAAGACATAATCAGCTGTTGATCCTTATTCTGACGTAATCCCGACTTCCAATATTTCTGATTTCTTCCGGTGCTGCCTGGCATCTATGCTTTGCATCGATATTTTCTCCAGACAGAACATGCAGTCTTAAAAGACTGATTTCTCTGTTAGATTCACATTTTGGACATCACAACATAGTGGGTGGAGGCGCCGGTCATTATCGTTCGGTTGCGTAAGACGTGCGGCAATATTTCCATTCATAACTTCAGGTGTTGTGCGATCTGGCCATTCTAATTTCCGTACTTAATCCAGCGTGACCTTGATAGCTGCCACGCATGTTATGGCTGACAGAAGGGCTTGTACTCAACCGCCGGACCGCCCGCGTATTGTGAGTACAACCAACTACCGTTTTACTCTGTCACTGAGATCTCCATTTCCTTTGTTTTGAGTTTCAGAGCTTCGTCTGCACTCTCGTTTTACCCCATATGAGTTGGGACTTCCACAAATCTTTGTTTAATATTTTTGGTTGGGTAGATCTTTTGATAGATCTTTGGTTTGGTTTTGTAGCCGATGAAGTACTTCTCCGCTTCGAGGGGGGGTGCTGTTGTAGTACTATTCCTTTGATGTACTGCCAATGTTCCTTCCGTAGGTTTCTGTTAAGTGAGTGTGAGTTACAGAACTGCCTCTGTGTGCTCACTTTACCCCATTGGCTTGGCTTGTGTCGCCAACCCGTTTGATTACTCGCCGCGGTAATCCATTTCTATTGGTTGACTTAGTACTTCCAGTCGCACAGGGTTGTGTTCGGCACTTGTGGATTTCTTGACTTCTCTATATTGAAGTTTACGTGAGTTACAGAGCTACCTCTGTTTTTCTCACCGCCCAGTAGGGGTTGCTATATTATATATTGGGGCTTGGCTTCCTCCAAAAATGTTATTTTGTAGTAATTATGTGTACTCTCCATTTAAAGGGGGTGTAGTGTAAGGTACTTGTTCAATTTCCAGATCTGCACTGGTCTTGATACATTTCCCTTAACACTAATAGTTGAGTACTTTTATTGCGGGAGGGTGTAGTGTAAGGTACTCGTACTATTTCCAAGTCTACACTTGTCTCTGTACATTTCCCATTACACATTCTCATTATTTTAGCTGTGTTGACTCAGGAGTCAACTTCCCGCATTTCCATACTGTGGTGGTCCATAGTGGTCTTCCAGGTACTACTGGTCCTTTATCTGCAGCTTGACTTCTAGGTTCCTTTGCGGTAAGCATTACCGGTACGTTTTGTGCTCTCAGTAGTTTGAGAGTTAATAACCACCACCGTGCATGCAGTCATATATGTAAGCACACTACCGGCTTTTAGGCTATATGACTTGCATCTTGCATTTGATTCCTTTCCTGATGTACCTACTTATCTAGTAGTATGTGTGTGTGTGTAGTTGAGTGTATCAGTTTTGGTAGTAATTCAGTGTATTTGTCAATCCTGAGGACGTTTATTCACATTGGAGTGAGTTTTGAAATAATGCACTATTTATAGGTATAGCGCATATAAGGAACAAAGATTACTACCTATTACTCTTGTGAACTGAACACTGTCGTTGCGTTTCATTTTTCATTCTTGCTTTTTTACCATATTTAAGTATGTATAGAATATTTGTTGCTGGCTAGATAATATGAAATATTTTTGGGGTGTGTGCATAAATAATGCACTATGAACAAGCTGCTTTTAAGAAAAACGTTTTCTTTTCAAGATAAAACGAGGTCAAATTTGCATATTTTAACAGGTATACAACTCGTTTCGTTGCAACCTTCTCGACAATCCCGAGATTTTAACGGCAGCAAAATGACACGTAGGCTCTTTTTTGACAAAAGACTTTGTTCTGGAAACTTTCAGCAACATTCCCCAATTTTATGAAAAATAACGACACTTTTCTAGCCAACTTGCAATTTTCTATGCTTCTTCTCTGCTGCTTTTTTCCTGCATCATTTTTTGCTTTTATTCGCATAATATCAATCAACTGCATGTTTTAGCAAGCCTCAGCAAACGAGTGCATTGAACATGTACTATATTATGCATTTCCATCTTTTGCCTGTTTAGCGAGCCTCAGCAAACGAGTTCAGCTAAACTGACTAATATTATAATGATGCAAGTAGATAGCAAAAGGGTATGATGAATGGCTAAACTCACAACCGAGTTTCACTGCCATTCACTTAAAGCAAGAAGAAATGATGATGCTCATTATGCAGCCCTTTCAAATCAATCTGCGTATCTGCCTACACTCCCTAGCGCAAAGAAAATGGCAGGATTTCGCCATGTAAGGCTGAAGAGTGGTTATATGCTTATAGAAAGCACGTAAATAGGCTATGCACAGCAACAACACTCAATAAATATGCACAGCACACTTACGATAACGTAGTTCTCTCCACTCTCACTGTTTTGCAACGGTTCCAGAATACGATCCTCCTTGTCTAGGATAAACGGCAGGTATGATATGCAGATATAAATGATAAGGCACAAGCACAGAGAAAAGAGTTGCTATCAACTGAACTACGAATTTATTTACAACTCTTCTTCAATTTACACACACACTAGATTCCAAATTGCAGACAAGAGAGAGATCTCTTGTGATAAGCAAAATCGCAGCCATCTCGCTGCACTTCCACGCATGACCGTAGGTTGGAAAGGAATGAGGTTCTCTCGCTTGTCTGTTCACATAGCTGCAGTCAGTCCTGCAGTTTTCATATTTTACTTTTAAGGTCCAAACGGACCAAAGCCTAATTAGCATAAATGCAGATTATCTTCTGCTGACTACCTTCCACAGAGCTCCTTCGTAAACCTGTGTTTGAGCCTGTGTGAAATATCCTGCCCTGCACTACAGCGTAGTTGGTCCTGGTGATTGCGTCATCACAAACAATAACTAATCCGCAAAATTGTTTTGTGGATCTTACTTAAACCATATCTGAAGCCTGAACAAGGCTTAAAAATAAGCGGTATTTCTGATAATTCGTTCGAACGCAGTTGTGCACCTATGACTATGACAGCAAGTGATGAGTCAACGTTGTAAGAAAAATCTGCTATTTACATATGAAATGGCATTTCACAAAACACATAAATGTTTTTATGATTCAGGGTGATAAACAAGTGACATATTCCAGTTATTTGCGTAACATGCAAAACTGATAGGTTACCTTTAAAAAAATTACTTTAATCTTGGAAGAGCATTGACGAATAAATGTTGTGAAGTGGTGCACAAATCAAAAAAGAAAATAAAAAAAAACATTTGCCCTGCTAAGCATTTTAACATTTATCTTAAACAGGAAACTTTTCTTCTTAATTCAAAATGAGCAGACCAGTCATAGAATTTTTTATAATTTTTAACAGCAGATTCATTTGGGCGGTTCCATGTAAATTATAAAACCAACAAAAACATTTTGGTATCGTTGCCAAATACAAATTTAAATTTTGTTTGTTTCACTAATTTCTGAAAACACAGGAACTAGGCCATATTTGCTTGGGTCTGTGGATGGAAAAAGCTTTGCTGCTGATTATTCAACAATCCGAGTAAATTTCAAAAATAATATACCAAATACATATATATGTGAGTTTTCTTGAAAATTGTTGTGTAAAGTAGAATTGGAATGATGCTAAATCATACTGTAACAACATTGGTATGAGGTTGGCCAGCATTACCACCGCGGCACAGAAGGACTTTCTGGATAGCATTCACGATGACCAGTTCCATGGAAGTATGTATTTTTACAACAGATGTACTTTTTAAATTGCTGTTGATATAGATAAATAACTTAAGCGTAATTTCTTGTGTACTGGATTTTTGGACGGCTGGAAGGGACGCACAAAGTGCACGTCAGTTTGTTTGGGACCATAACTCTCCGCGGGTGTCGAAAAGCTTTATAAATTTCCATGGTTTTGCAAAACCCGCAACATGTGTGTATTACCATAACAAGTCTAGTGATAAGAGTTATCAATCAATGTCGTGCAAGGCTATGACTGGTGTATTGTGTGAATCAATTTAACAAATGTATGAGTCATGATTTTGTAATCTTTTCTCTTAGAAATGCCACATAACGTTAAAAGAAATATTAGGCTTTTGCCGTTGTATCAATTAAAATTATTCATTTATTTTTGTGACAGTTCGAACCAATTGCTGAAAATATAAATACGAATAGTATGATAATCAAAACTCTATTTATATTTTAAAGCTGCGTGAGCTGCGCTATTGATAATTACGCTATGCATAATGCATGAATAAAATACTATGGATCTGCGTCATAATCAGTTATCCTGAATTTTATTTCATTGGTATGACTGTGCATTCAAATTTTGATCAATCCACAATTTTTAATTTATAGCTGCGCAAAAGTTAGTCGTAGTTTTCATGTTAATCGTAGCAATTGGTTTACATAGTGTTTCTGAGAATGCTCGACTTACAAATTCTGATCAATTTCACACAGTGTTCCCGACTCGTAAGTACAAGTATAGCTCCAAAATTGATTTGTTGGTGCAAACAACAAACAACTGCGAATGGTTGAATCCGAGTCAAAGTGCACACCATGACTAAATACGGTTAGATTATTCGTATCCCAAATAAACTGCGATACCTTGTGTGAATCTCGTCCTGCTGTCCAAAACCCTAGTCACAAAGTCGTTTTAAATAATTTAAATTTAGCATGCAATCCAACTAAACTTTACCCTTATTTCTTACATCCAGAAAAATTAGTATAATCAACATTGTGGTTGAGAAGTTGCACTTGGCGCTAAGACGTTATGTATGCTTGTTGCATCCGGGAATCGTTACAAGCTTGTCTAGCTTCAAACCAAGTCTGTAAATAAAAGTAAATAGTTAAAAAGGAGTGTTGCAGAAATTCATGAATAACCTAGGATCTTACCCTTCGAGGAGACATCTCAGCAAAAAAGTGTTTTCCATCCACATGCCCCAAATACATTAAGGTGTTGATTTCACTTTTCCCTTTAAAAAAATAAACACTCAATAAATTATTGGCTGATATATGAAATTGAATCAAATATAATAAGCAAAAATAATAAGTTTGCCACCTTCACAATATCTTGTTTTTGTTGATTGATTGATTGATTTATTTATTTCATTAAAGCTCATCAGGCTCGGCCCATAGAGCAAACTTAAAACGCATCATCATATTACAAAATTCTTGATTTGATAAAAATCTTAAACTAAATGAATGAAAAACTTAACCTAATTTAATTAAATTAATATTTTCCGTGCTTAATAATGTAATACGCTTAAATTATGCACTTTCACCTCCTACCATTATTCTTAAATTATATTTTATTTGGTTTACCGACTATTGTTGCTTAGGACATTCACGTCCTGCCTTTGCGCCTTTCCACTCAACGTTATGATCAACACTAGGTTAGCACATAACAGCCCAACCACCCCTAGGACCCCCAGAAAGATTTTGTTTCCCTCGCCGACCAATTTTTGTGCGTCCTCTGATACTTGTGCTAAGTATTTGTTGCTTTGTCCCGTTTCATATGCCTGTAGAATCCCGTACTGCAGCAAGGAGTTATAAATATTTCCATACTCGAACCCGTTCGTATGTGCAAAATCCCCAGCTTTCCCGAACATTGTACTGACCCCCGAGATGAAGTCTCGAACTCCGGATAAAGCTCCACCGGTCCAACTCATCCTCGTTCCAGCAGCGGCAAGTCCAGGATGGCCCAGCGGGATGGCTTCCCCATTTTGCATATTAATGCACGCCACCAGTATCGTCATCAACACAATCAACGCTATTGTTTTTGTTAACAACGTATCAATAAACAAGCCGCAGGTTAAATGTTTTGTTGCAACTAAACTTGCATACAAAAAGTACATAGCTTGCCACTAACAATAAGTCTATTACCAAATCTGAACTAAATTTCCGTAATATAATGCACAACTGCACATTGCAAAGTAATTTACGTCAAAGTACTTAGTATCCATTAAATAGTCCTACACAATTATATTCTACAGTTTTTTAGTGACTTGCACTTCACTTTCTAATCAACAAAAGCTGTACAATCAGCTGGTTCGCAAAGTCGGCACAGTGTCCCGGCGTAACTCTATCAATAAAATTTAGTTCTCCAAATTTGACTTTGATAGGTGCATAGCTTTTGTAAACTCTTTTACCCCAACGTTTTTCCCTTATTGAATAACTGCTATTAGTGTACATTTGTTTCATTTTTTGCAATACTTCACAGGATTGTATATATAGTTGAGACATGCTTCCAAGAAGTACAATCCAAGTTAATAATGTGTTTATATAATAAAGTCCCGAAAACGCCAAAAGCAAGACATTTTCTTTTGTTAGGGAAAATTTGATAAGAATTGCCATGGAAATTGCGTTGATTGGAATAGTTGCAAAAATTACTCCAGTAACAAGCTCCTTCTGCTGCACTTCGTTCATCAAAGTCTCCAAAACCTGCAATGTTCGGTAGTGCTGTGTAATTGTGATCCAGTTTGTATTTTCAGATAAATAATTGTGAAATCTGGAAACCGCATAAAAATTTATACTTCAACTAAAACGCGACGTTAATTGCAAAAAAGCTTAATATTATTTTGTACTAATTTACCTTATCAAATGCTGCCAAAATGTAACAGTACCCATAATCATAACTCCGTCCCCCAACAGCAGCGTTATGTTAAACGCAAATGCTCACATCCAGTGGTTTAATAAAAACACATTAACTTTGGCTATTAAGTTTGCAATTTTTAAAAACGACATTCCTCCATCCTGGTATTTCGCAAAATTTATGTATACCGAACATTCCGGAATTGCCCAGTAACCCATCAGTGAAGGCTTACATGGACTAAACACATGTAACCCGTACACAAACACAATAGGAACTAGCACAACGCTGTAACAAATCGAGTGTGCTAACAACACATGAATAAACGACGGTAAGCGCTTGTTAACTTTTTTGGATAAAACTTTGTTATCTTTTTCGAGTTGTAAGTTAAACGATAAAAGACCGTTAATATAGCTGCATATGGTGTAAACTTTGTTTTTGTAGCACACAGTACTCACATGAATAAATGCTACAATAAATACTGACATACCAAAAAGGATTTTATCAGGCAATGGAAATTTTGTGGAGTTTTGGTTAAAAAGCTTATGAACTCCGCCAAGAAGCAACAAAACTAGAAGCAAGAAGTGACGCCGGATATTACGAATTAAAATATTGTGCTGTTTGGGAGAATCTGTGCTAATATAAACTTTGCTGGCTTTGGGATCCCAAGTGAGAGGAATGCTGCAGAGAAAACTGGATATGTAACACAATCTTCTAAACAGATTTTGATTCGTGGATAACATATTAGTAGCTCTGTTTTACACACCTGCAGAATTTGGTAGTAGTATTTAATGAGTTATGAAAAAGTGTTTCACGAAAGTAACTCAACCTTTAATTTTTTTACCAATTTCCTCGTCAGGAATAAATCCAAAGCAATGGAGAAAACTGAATAACACGCGTGTACACGTAATGAAATTGCTGATAAAATTATTTTATAATTTATTAAACCGCTTAGTTTATTTCTGCGTTAAAATATGTCAACGTCTAAAAGTTGGCTCGGTGTTTTATTTTATTTTTCAAATTAAGCATTCTGTTGTCAGTCAATCTATATATAAGCTGTCAAGATGTTAGATAAGTAAGCTAATATTGTGGACAAAATTCAGAATTTTTTATAAATCATGAGTCTGAAGAGGTATGATTTTACAAAAGCGCCTTTGCAGGATTGACTATGTTGGCCAAAGCACCTAATCAATGTTGACAAGTCCGCTCAAAACAAGTTTTCAATTTTAGCGACTGTATGTTAACTTTGCCAATTTAGGAAACCCACGTAAACCCTTGGTTTCATACAAACACTGAAATATTTAAAGCATCAGACGTCCAAAATACGTGGTTAATTATTTAAACGGTTGTGGTGGTAAAGGAAATAATAAAAAGTAACAGAAAACTTTGGACTAAAATAATTAAACGTCGTAAAATTCCATATTTTATATCTTTCCATTTGACAGCATTCAAAATATTTTATATGAATAACAAAAGTTTTTTATTTGTACTCATTGGTTTTTTGTATTTTAAGCATGTATTTTTAATAGTTAGTTATGCTACAGCTCATACATACTAGACCTAAAATGTTTTGTAAAACCGCCGATTTAATGTACAAATTGCATTGGTTTCTTGGGAATTTTTCAAATTTCATTGAATTACAGAATAAAACATGTTGCGGCCTAAGATGACTAACCGTTATCGATGCCGTTGGTTGTTAGCGTAGACTAACGATTGATCAAAACTAGAGCGTGTTCAAATACTGACTAGTGTGCCTATCAACTTTTCACTACGGATTGGGTATTTAACACGGACTAAATGGATGACGAAATGACTAAATGATAGCATAAACTATCGACAAATAATTATTAGCAGAAACGTGATTTATTGAATAGTTTCGAAATAATAAACCACAGTTTAAAAGAACAATTACACGCTCAAGGAGCTACACCTTAATCAATAATTACAAACTTAGGCTGTACGCTCAAAACTGGCTACCTTGTAAAGTTCAGTAAAAATCGTCAGCGAACAGAAAAGTGCAGAATGAATGCCCGTGATCATCCCTCACTACCGTACCGCGACTGCGTTGTATCCCGCTCCCACCGTGCCAGACTGCATGTTCATTGCGAGCGAGATGACCAACGGACACTTTTACATGGGCATTATAAGAAAAAACAAACAAAGAAAATTATACATGAAAATGCTACAACTACTTTCAATAAAACAAGATACGTAATTTAGTGTTACGTAAAAAAATAAATTCTGGTCACCAAAAACATAATTTACTACATGTACTTTAACAAGGTAACATGTGAAACTTTATTAAAAGGTTTCTTCTCAAATAAATTCAATTAATGCGTTTTTGTATGTAATGGTCCATTAAACCAGCTAAATGGCTTTATCTCACTGTTACACACGAATTGTTTACATATTTAAATAACACTAAGGCAACTTTATATTTCTACTTTAACTCAAACTTTTAAAACATTAATTTATTTGTGCAACAGCAAAAGTTGCACCGCCAACACATTTGCAAAGTCAATACAATTCAAGGCCGAAGCCCTTTCCAAAAAGTTAAGTTCGCCGAACTTCACTTTAATAGGTGTCAAGCTTTTCCTTGTCCCTTGAAACCATTTGTTCTCTTTTCGGGATACGTCAGCAGAATTGATTCTTTTCATTTTATGCAGCAACCAGGTGGATACATCATGCAGTTGGCCCATACTTCCAAACAGCACAATTATAACTAGCATACATTGCGGAAGCATACCAATTATAATCAACAAAGACAGATTTTCGTTTGTCCTAGGCACCTTAACAAGCATACCCAGAGAAAGTGACTGAAGCACAATTGTTGCAAGTACCAATCCAGTGACCAGTGACTTTTGCGGTTTGTCATTCATAAGTGTGGAAAGTACTTGAAGTGTTCTGTATTTTCCCACTATCGTTTTCAGATTTCGAGTGTGTGGAATATAACTGGAAAAACTGAAATTCAAATATTGTCCTTATTAATATTTCAAAATTGATAGCATGTTATAGTACCGTTTTCATTTTCGTATGTACCGTTTCAACAGTTCCAAAGTGTACAAGGTACAAATAATCATAACTCCATTTCCAACAAAAAGGGCTCCAATGTGAAATACAAAAGCCCACATCCAATGATTCAGGAGAAACACAGCCAATTTAATAACTGCATTGATGATATAACCTTTCCAGCAGAAATCTCTCGCGTAGTCCCCAAAGCATGCCGGTATTACCCAGTAGCCCATCAGTGTCAGTTTGCATGGTTGATACCCATGCAAACCATACACAAACACCGGAGGGATTAAAATACAACTGTAATATGCCATAGCGGGAAGAAAGATGTAAACAATACTAGTCGTTGTTTTCGGGTTTGCTTTTGTTTTGGGCAGTTGGTACTGCAATAGCCCATTTACGTATAAAAGAATCGATGAGGTGTTGTTTTTGTAGAAGACGGTCATTTTGTGACAGTAGGATACTAATACAACAACAAACATAAATATTGCCTTCGTAGCTAAAGAAAATGTTTGAGACTTAGAAACAAAATATGAAAAGGTTCCTCCAAACAGGAGCAGAATCAGAAGCAGTTTGTGAACTAATATTTTTATGTTCAAAGTCTTTCGCTGGTGGAGTAAGTCAGTGCTTATTTTAAGCTTGTTGTTTCTACTATCCCAGTAGAGTAGTTTACCACCCAGTAAGTTGGATTGACGCGTAATTTTACTAAACAAGTTTAAGTAGATTTCTGTTGTATTAAGTGAACGATATGGAGCAAAAACCTGCTTGCAGAAAATTGTAAAATACTTCCGAACTATACTTAGGCTAAAAACGCGACATATAATGGAACTACTATTTTGCAAAAAATGACTTAAGCAAATGGGGCAAAAGTTAAATTTTTCAATCTTTGCCATTTTATAGTGCTTTTGGAGTTTTTCGTAAAGTTTCCTGATTAAGCACTGTGGAAACATCTGATTTTAATCCGAAGAGAGATCCGCATAGATATAAGGGATTTTGCCCACTAGTTGTTGTACAAACCTGAATGTTTTTAAAAATATATATATATTAGCTTGATAATGGAGCAATGGGGGGTTTAAGTATTATCTTCTGAAGTTACTGAATAATATCTGATTATATAAATGGTCATATTATAAATCATCATACGCTGGTTTGCAGATGGGTACGATTTTTGGTAAACAAGTTATGTGAGTTGTTTTTCAGACGACTTCAAGTCGTTGTCAGCAGCAGTCCAGATTGATCTTGACCATAATATGTTATATTTCGATGTATTACGAATGCTCACCAGACATAAAGTAATTAAAAATTCCACGCGCAAAGCTAATCAACAACATGCTTGAAACATTAATTATTGTTCGCCAACCTTTTATCAAGTTAATCATATTGTTATCATTCTACCTTCATATAAAACGCCTACATGTCGGTTAAATATTTTATTCAATACAAGTAAGCTTTCGCAATCCCGCTTTTCAATTAGTGAGTCAGAAAAAATATTTTCACAGAACCGCTTCATCAAGATTGACATATTCGTCATGAGCGCCTTATCATGTTTCAACGGTTACGGGTCCGCTTGTTTTTCTATGAAAAAAACCAGAAAACCTTTAGTTCTATAATATTATAAAATATAGAGAGAATACACGTCAATCAAATTTTATTTGTTAAATACCTACCTGCATGGAACATTTTCCTGAACTGGGTGAATAGGTACAACAAATTAGTAATTCTAACTTCAAAACAAATCATGCATTTGAAGTTAGTTGTTAGAAAAATTTCTATCTGTATGTAGTACTGTAATTATATACAAACTGAATGATCCATAGCAACATATTAAAACAATTAATCCGGATATTTTGTATTTAAAATGTTCTAGTACTTGATAGTGGATACTACAACTGTGGTACTTGATCAGATTAGCAACCAAACTGGTGTAATAAGTTATCGGATCCAAAAAGGCTGCTCCGTTAGTTAATATTTCCTTTTAAAGAAATAGGCAACAACACATTTTCCTATTGAAAACTTATATCCAAAATAAATAACATATACATGCAATGGGAGGAATCAGATTACTTTCTGGTCAACAATTTGTGTTGATTTTAAGTATAATCAAACATCCAAATCTTAAATTGCCAATCAAACTTCAAATATCAAAGAATTGTTCAGGGCAGACAACAAAATACGTAATTGTTTATCCACGCCTTGTACACCTCAACCAAATTTTGCTTTAGGAACAAACAATTGGATAAATGTCTTTATTTATTTAGTTAAATTATGGCTTTTAGTTATTTTTGAACATTGTGCACTTAAAGTTATTTACATATATTTTTGTGTTTTTGCACCATGCTCACCGCCGTGCATAATGAAAAATTACATTTAATAGTTCAAGTGAGCTTCTATTAGTGATTTCATTATTTTTATTGTTTATTTGTAATACTGCAATTAACAACAATAAAGGCTATTATTCTCACAGTTTTTGATACCAGCTACTCAACCCTCAAAACCTAAAGCGATTACTCTTATTTTCCTACTAGAAGAATCTGTAAGGCCAACTCATTCGCAAAATCAATAGAATTCAAAGGCGTCTCCTTTTCAATAAAATTCTGCACACCGAACTTTACTTTGATCGGTGTAAAACTTCTTCTTGCTCTTTGAAACCAGTTTTTCTCCTTCCTTTTAAAACCTCCACTGCCAACCCCAATCCATTTCATTTGATGAATTACTTTACTGGATATGTCAAACAAATGACTCATATTTCCAAAGATTACCACTATAGAAAATATTGTATCAAGAAATAATACAGTAAACAATAGCAGCAGTGGCATATTCTCCTTTGAACCAAGCAGCTTGACAAGCACAGTTAGGCTAAACGATTGAAGTGGAATTGCCGCAAGAATTAGTCCAGTCACTTGAGATTTTTGCTGCACGTCGTTCATCACGGTAGCCAGAATTTGCAGAATTCTGTAGTTTTTTGTGATAGTGTCCACGTTTTGCATATTGTTTTTAAAGCTGAAATATTTTCAAACACATTTTATACAAAATACTAAAATTTGTAAAAAAAACATTGACATTACCTTTTCAAATGATCCAAAAATGATAACGTGGAAATAATCATAAGCCCATCTCCAATTAGTGCTCCAATATTAAAGCCAAATGCCCACATCCAGTGATTTGCCAAAAACACAATTAATTTTATCACGGTGTTGACAACAATTTGCTTCCAACAGGACATGTTAAACTGTTCATTAGTAATACATTCGGGAATGGCCCAGTAAGCCACTAGCGTTGGCTTGCATGGTTGATAGAAATGCAGACCGTAAACCAACACAACAGGAATAGAAATGCAACTGTAGTATATCATATATGCCAGAACTACATTAATCCTTGATTGTTTTTCTAACTTCTTCCCAGCCTGCAAATTGTACGCTAATAGTCCATTAACATATAAAAGAATTGAGCTTGCGTGGTTTCTGTAACAAAGTACTACTATGTGACTATATCCTACCAATATCACAATGCATACATATATGGCTTTGATAGTTAGAGTATGCTCTTGTGGGGTTGAGACAGTATATTGTAGAAGTCCTCCAAGTATGAGTAAAAACAGGAAACATTTGTGAAGTAGAATTTTTTTATTGAAACTACGACATTCTTTGATAGGGTTCTTTGTAAACAAGGTATTGCTGGTATAGTTCCAATAAAGTAGCCTACCACCAAGGGAGTTAGATAAGCTAGTTATTTTGGAAAATATGGTTAAGTATGTTTTATTCATATTGTCACATATGAGTACTTAACTTCAGGAAAAAGTTAATACTGCGTTGGATCAGAGCAAGACGTTTTAAAATAGCACAAAGCTTTACAAAAGAGAGACGCATGTGGATTTTGGAGTTGCTGGATTTATCTAGTCCAGCTCAACATTTTATGTTTGCTACACGATTTGTAGTTACCAAACTTTTCTTAAAATTTAAACGTTTGTGTAAAAACAAATTATTTATAATTTCCACGTTTAGACATTATTTGACTTTCTGTTTAAAGTTAATTCCAAGTTAAACAAAATTACGAAGACAATATACATAACTCATTTTGCTTTAGATAACATCAGCACATTTTAAAACTACAGCGGATTTTTAATTTGCGGACCAAGAGCACACACACCCACACCAAAAGCAGACTGTTTTTATCTGGCGTTAAACAATATTAGCTTTTAAAACACGCCAAGGGAGTAACCAGATTTTTATCTATTTTACATATTGTATAAGTTTCCAGCCAGTGTCAATAATCAAATCTTATGGAGTTGTAATTTAATTTTAGACGGGGGCAGATTGAAAATCAAACAGAATATTTAGAATTGTTTGTCCACACTTTGCAAATATTTGGTTTTAAAGCCACACAGCAATTAAGCTGATATGTTTTGCGGTATTGTAGTAATAATTTGTAAGCTTGTAATATGTTTGTGGTTTTATCAGGATTTTGAAAGGAATCCATTCGTTGACACGTATCTAACCTTTTTCATGTTTACGATAGTTTTAAAAAATCAATGTCAAAATCTTAACGTTATCTCTTTGTCAAGATTTTTTTGGGAGTACAGCGTAGTCTTCAAATACTGCCAAACTTGTACGACGATTGCGTATGTAATGGGTCTACCACCAAACCAAAATCGGGCTTACTTTTGCAACACTGGACTCATAAAGCACTAAGCCCTTCACAGCCAAAAAATTATATTTTATAGCTTCATAATAAGTGATTTTAAACAGCGGATTTAATTTTTTTGCAGCAGCATAAAGGCTGACATGCATTTTTCTTTAAGATTAAAAATTATTTTATGCACATTTCGCCCACGTTATGCTTACTGATCACTTCATGCTTTTCTGATAAATGTGTCATGCATTTTGAGGACTTTCATAGCAATCATGTTTGCAATAAAAATGTCTGATATTCAATCCCGCTTTCCGATGGCATATATTATGGGACGTCTGCTGTCAAATTTGTTTTGGTTTTCGTAACTGTCGTGTCCAAGTTCCAAGCTATATTGTACATACATCAATCCGAAAAACCGCACCCAGAAAGTATTCCAGAGAAACAGATTTTTGGCGGATTTTTTGATACATCGTTCTCAGTTACCCCAAAATGCGGTTTCGTTGGTTAGAGTCTGAAAAGTCAATGCTGGTTCACTGTTTCAATTCTGGGAGCCCTATGCAGGTTGATTTGTTTAAATCTGGATCCTAATGTTGGTTCATGGGTTAGACGTATCACCTATATGCAATAATATAAACTGTTAAAAGTTACAAAAGCTTCGAATCTTTATTTTTAGAATGGAATGTTCAGCAATCTCTTCAGCAATTACATTAAAAACTTACAGCTCGTTTTGTATTTAACAATAGCTAAATATTTATCCGGTTTGTAAAGTCAACACAGTGTAACGGGGTGATTCTTTCAATAAAATTTAACCCGCCAAACTTGACTTTGATAAGTGCAAAGCTTTTGTAAACGGTTTTACCCAAATGTTTCTCCATGATTGAAAATGAGCTAGCAGTACAAATTTGTTTCATTTTTTGCAGTATTTCACATTACTCCTCAAACAGCTGAGACATGCTTCCAATTTTTTCATTGCGTTTTTGTATTCGTTATAAACATATATAGTACTTTTAAATGCCAAAACATTAAAGTTGTTTATTCCCTGTGGCATTTCAAATACTACATTTACTAGTAATCCAATTTATTTTAATACAATTATTCAATTTGCTTGTGCAGCAGTAATAATTGCACCGTCAACCCATTAGCAAAGTAAACAAATTTTAATGGCGTTTTCCTTTCTTAAAAGTTAAGGTCACCAAATTTAACATTAATTGGTATCAAGCTCTTTCTCACCTTTTGAAAACAAACTTTCTCCTACATCAGCACACCAGTTGTGTTAGCCACTTTCATTTTTTATCTAGCAGTCTACTTGACGTATGCTTACCTAATGATAACTTATCCGTTTTAAATCAACAAACATGTAATGGGAGGAATCATATTACTTTCTAATCCACAATTTGTGTTGATTTTAATTAAAATCAAACATCCAAATCTTAAAATGTCAATCTAACTTCAAAATTAAAGGGATTGTTCACGGCAGACAACAAAATACGTAAGTGTTTATCTACGCTTTGTATACCCTTTGACTTGACTTTTGACTGACGGTGACTTTGTTGGAAACTTTTAGCCAGAATCCATTTTGAAAATCATGTTCAACATTTTTTTGGGTCGCAACAAGTAACATGGGTGTGTTTTTTACATACTAAATTATCTCTTCCAGCAGCAGTTTTATTTGTGCAACAGTAGTAGCTGTACTGTAAGTCCATTTGCAAAGTCAATACAATTTAATGGCGTCTTTCTTTCTAAAAAGTTAAGCTCACCAAACTTAACTTTTATTGGGGTCAAGCTACTGTAATGCAAAAATTGAATTACGGCGGTTCAAAGGTTCACATAATGACGGTATTAGAGAAAAGCTTTATTAGTAATAATATCCCATTTGTGTATTAAAACACTTATTTTGTTAAAATTTGAAATTGACTATGTGGCTGTTTAAATTTGAAGCAAATATTGTCTACTTGTAATCTCAAAAATTATGCATTAAAAAATTAATCACTTGAAATTGTTGAACATTTGACCTTGATAGCTAACAGCTAGATTTAAAGATAAGTGTTCAAGTATACATTTTTGCAACATAAACCCTAAGGCTTTTACTAAATTACACTGCTACCTGACTTGAATAGGCGTGCTTACGCTACCACGAAAAGAAAATCAAGCATTCCAAGCGTACTGTAAAATTTTGGAAGCTTCGTGCAATATGCAATCCCAAACCTTTAATCCTTCTACACCTTCACGTCTATCCAGCATAGAAATGTTTGCTGTAAATCTTCACAATTGCCTCTTTAAATACCAATAGCCATATGCCGTACGTTGGAACAACAAATTTACAAAACTTGTTTGGACAAAACCAAGATACAAAGTTTGGCCCAGTATTACCATCACCCTACTAACGTTTCAATGTGGAATATTGAATCTAGTCGGCTGCTTTGCATCTCCAATAATTTTATCTGACTTAAAAATCAACCTTGCAAACAGAGTAATATTTCTGGTGGTAGCTTTAGCATTATGCGCAGCTCCTTTGCTCTTCCGAATTCTACACGACAAAAATTTAGTAGAAAGCATAAACGCTCTGTTGGATTTTTTTACTGAATTAAATTCTAAATTAAAACAGCACCATTCAGACTCAAAAGGTGTACAAAAAGTAAAACAATTTGACCTGTTTGGATTTATTCCAGTTTGTGCTATCTCCTGCTGGATATTTCCTCTGGGTTGCTACTTATCAAACGTGGACGTTTTATACTTTCTATTTGCTCAATTAACTCCATCGGAAAACAAAACTGTTACATATTTCACTGGTGGCTTTCGCCTATTTTTTTATTTTTGCACTGTATCTGAAATATTTCGCGCGGTATCCTTTTCCCTAATTTGTCTTATTCTACTAATATCAAGATTTACACAAATTGTAAATCTTTTCAGGTTTCAGTTCCGTTCACCCCAAACATTTGTGTATTATTTTATAAGATTTAGAATACTTTTTAAAAATAGTGAGTTAGTTTTAAAGAAAGTTATGTTTGTTTGTTTCACTTTTATATTTCGGGCGTTAGTGCTAGACGCCTGGCTTGTTGTGCGTTGTAGTGTAGAGCAACTTACAATTATTTTGTATGCCATTATAGTAGCATTATTTTTCACCGGAAATGTAGTGGCGTATTTACTTTTGAGTTTAATTTGCGGAATGTTGGATAATCAATTAAAGGCTGTAAAGTTACATGGAGTTAGAAGCCAAATGTGCGTTGCGAAATTAAATACAAAAAAGAATCGGATAATTGAACTGGAAGTGAAGGCTATGTACCCTGTGCGTCTAGGATATGGGGAGTCTCTGCAACTGGATAAATACTTTGTGGCGTCGTACTGGTGGCAGATGATGCTGAGAATTTGTGATGCTATACTAATGTTTGATGTATAATAATGCATCATTGCATTTATGTTTTTCAAATTATTTCTTGCATTTTTATAATTCACAGTTAACCTATTTTTAGGCTTGAGTGCATATATCATTCTTCAGCAATATTCAGCAGTAGTTGACCGTTCACCGGTATGTATTTACCATTTAGTTACCCTGCTTGCTTTCATGCAGGTTATTGTATAAATTCTAAATTTTAATTGTGGATTTTTACGTTGGGTCTTTTTAGGCATTGTGGATTTTTACGTTTGGGTCTCAAAAATTGGGGATTCTTTCGTTGGGTCTTTTTACGTTGGGTCTTTTTACATGAGACCACAAAAGGTTTAGAATTGTTTTCTCATGCTTTGCAAATACTTGGTTTTAAAGCCACGCAGTAATTACGTTCAAGCTTATGTTTGCAGGTAATATATTATTAAAATGTTTGCGTGCATCACATATTATAAATTTACGAAAGTTGGTTGGTGGATTTATTTGCAATTTGATTAGGACCCGTTCAGTAAAACGTGTTTAACATTTTTAGAATTACGACGGAGTTTAGGGAAAAAAATTCAATATTAACGAAATTGACGTTAGGGCTTTGTCAACAAGTTTTTATAAATTTTTGCCTAACCGAAATAATTTAAAGAAAATTGCGTGGTCAAAACTATTTCCATTGATTTGTTTTTTTTTCATTTAATTGCATAAAGAAGTAGTACATGGAAATAATTAGGAAACAAAACACTAGACTTACAAAGCAATTAAGGCCTCAAGCTGCCAATAGTAAATTTATAAGTCATGGTTTGATAATAAGTAAATTTAAACAGTCAATTTTATTTTATACCAGCAATATGAAGGCCGACATAAAATTTTATTTAAGATTTAAAAATTGCTTATACGTTATGCTTACTGGTTTCTTCATGCTTTTCAGATAAATGTATCGTGCATTCTTATACCAGACATCATGCTTTGAATACGGTTGTCATGCATGCCCAAAGGCATATATTGAGGCATTTACTGACGTAATGATTACTACTGCATTAGTTGTTGAGCTTTTATTCATTCTTGGGGATAATTTAACAAAGTAAATAATTAAAAGCCAATAGTTCTGTATTTCATAATGTCGCTTCCTAAAGCTTCTTTATAATCGTTTGCACCCAGCCTGCTTACCCGCCACACACAGAACAGCAGAGCAACCTCTCTCACATAAAACAGAGAAGCAAACAAGTGAGAAGTAGAGAGAGCGTGGTGCTTGCTTTGCTCTTTAACATGACATGACCTATCACCGCGCGCTTTGCGCTGCTCTAAGGTACAGATTGCTCACAGTGTTACGTAAGGTTATTTTTAGCAAGGATCCATTTGGGATTTTGACAACTACTACCTAGATCTACTCAAAAAGCTCTATTGGATAGGAGAGGTTTTATTTCCTAACTTGGGAAGTTAGCGAAAGGTTCTACTAGTGCAGGGCAAAGCAAGCAATACATTTATCCATGCATTTCTTAGTGTTGTGGTAATTTCGAGTACTTTGCTAAGTCCGGAAACATTTTGAGCAATTTCAGGATTTGTAATTATTTGATATTCTATGCTTGCAAAGCTTTCTAAAACTAAGACCAGAAAACCAAACAAAGCGAAAGCTTGTTTGAAACGCATTTTGTATTACTAGTTGTGCAGCTAAGTTAACAATTTTCTTTTTAGTAAATTTGTTGAAGCTTTATATAACGTTAGGGATGTATAACATAAAATCTGAGAATAACAATTTTGTGGCTTAACAGCTGTGTACTGGCCTGTTGTTGTCTGCGTCTGAATGTATCATACTACCTTTTGGAGGAGCGTGCGATACAAGCAAACAACTTATTTTTGTAGAGCGTAGCACAGGTCCATGCATTTATGCTAATTAAATGATGGGTGTGTTTGTACCTGGCACGTGTCTGGAAACTGTTTTTAGCTTATCAATAGGTACAGTCTAATTGACCAGCCAGCGCGTGTACATATTTTCCCCAAAGTGTGGTAAATAGCGGCGTATAGGGAAACAGATAAAATGCTTCTCGTTGTTTCCACTCACTAGGACCTAATACAATACAATACAATTTTCACAAAAAAAATCACTAATCAATCACTAATTAGTCACTGTTCCTGGCAGGTTCGCCAGTATTGTTGATAAATGGGGGGTTTTTAGGCCCTCAACAATTAAAGTTTGATGAGTATGGGCGTGCCTAACTTTCTATGCTCCCAAAAATCATTCGCATCACACTACTTTACAGAAGAAGTTCGGATCACAGGACCAGTGCAACCAGTGGAATTAATCAGTGACTCGTAGGCAGTTTTAGCAGTTATGAGATCAAATTTATTTAAGAATAATATATTATTTTACAAAGTTTGAATGGCAAAAGGCCCAATGACAAAATATAACTTGGTCTACGAAAGGAGACATTCCAGCTTGCACCTCTGAACGAGACAAGCTCTAAAGGAGAAGTCATTTTAGATGTGGGGGTGGTGAGCTGCTGCTGCTTCGGTGGACGAGGATGTTGTGGATATTTTCGGGCGCAAATTTCTGCGGCTGCTGCATGGCTTCATTCAGCCTCGATGTGCCCAGCACATGTCTTTCCCAAAAACCGAATCCCACCGCCAGAACGGAGGCAGAATAAGACACCACCGTTCCAACACCATAAAGTAGCCAATTTTGCGACAATCTGTTTCCCTATACGCCACTATTTACCACACTTTGTGGAAAACATGTACACGCGCTGGCGGGTCAAGTATACTGTACCTTAAAACAGACACGTGCCAGGTACAAACACACCCATCATTTAAATAGCATAAATGCTACGCTCTACAAAAATAAGTTATTTGCTTGTATCGCACGCTTCTCCAAAAAGTAGTATGATACATTCAGACGCAATCAACACCAGGGAAGTTCAGGGCTATTAAGCCACAAAATTGTTATTCTCAGATTTTATGTTATAAATCCCTAAAGTTATATAAAGCTTCGGCAAATTTACTAAAAAGAAAATTGTTAATTTAACTGCACAACTACAAAATGCGTTTCAAACAAGTTTTTACTTTATTTGGTTTCCTAGTATTAGTTTTAGAAAGCTTTGCAAGCATAGAATATCAAATAATTACAAATCTAGACAATGCTCAAAATATTACCGGACTTAGCAAAGTACTCGAAAACTCCACAACACTAAGAAATGCGTGGATAAATGTATTTCGGCAGAATACTAAGCCAATTGAAAATCTCCACCATTTGCTCAATCAACTTCAAGCCTCCAAAGCATTGGTTGTCATTGACAACTTTATATTTGTAAACATGTTAGAATCCAATGTACCAATTGTTCTTCGAACTCCCGTTCCTAGGATTCTAAAGTACCACAAATATTGGTTGTAAGCTTGGATAAATCACAAGCTAAGTTGCAAAGGCAAAGCTTGCCTAACATTTAACAACTGTCATAACATTTCAAACAAAATGATAGATGTAAAAACTTCATCTGATACCTTGAGAAGTTTGTGCCTTGAAATTCATTTCCATCGCTACTCATCCGCTACAAAACCATGGA
Organism: Entomobrya proxima; assembly: GCA_029691765.1. Taxonomy (NCBI): domain Eukaryota; kingdom Metazoa; phylum Arthropoda; class Collembola; order Entomobryomorpha; family Entomobryidae; genus Entomobrya; species Entomobrya proxima. Next base: position 66,556,964 of record CM056168.1, read on the forward strand.
CAAGTACAATTCATCTGCAACTATATTTCTTTCAAAGCAATGATCTGCAAATCGGACTATTATCTTCAATGTTTTTTACAATTTTTAGGTACGATATTTACACGCATCCTTATATTCACAGCGCAGCCACACCAAACTTAAATATTTTAGTGTCCAGCGATAAATACAATCCAGTACCACAAAAAGAAGTTGCATACTGGATTAGAAAGTTGGTAGAAAAATACACGTATGACCAACCACGCGTACTAAACCACATGTTTATATTTTGTACCCTTTCTAAGTTTACAAACAAAATTTATAGTTACAACGTAGTAAGATATTGTGATAAGTGTGAAAAGGAAGTTTATTTTCACAAAATAAGTCGGGTATCTGCAGCCGTACTGGACAAAATTAAATTTGTAGAACAGCTTTACATAGAATTTGCACGCAAATTAAAATATCAGAAAGTAGACTCTGTTCAATTTAAACTGCAATTGTGCAAAATAACACTACACTCAAAAACATATAGTTATGGCGAAACACAGAAACGATTTGATGTTAGCGTAGCAATGCTACTGCAAACTATTTTAGGTAACTACACCTACCCAATGGAACTTACAAAAATTGACGTTAAAAATATAAACCTGTGCAAAAATGGCGTAGCTTATTATCGTAAGAAGAAATACCTAAGCGAGATTTCCTCAGATGTAAAAATTTACTTTGAAACTTTACACACTTCAATGCCACACAGTTTAAGTGCTCTAGCCATTCCCCAATCGTTTGCACGGCTACGGTTTGTAACTTGTGGGCAACGTGGTGTGTCCCCATTTCCTTTTGAGGAATTGTATAATGTATTTGATCCCAAGATTTGGATGTGGCTTTTAATAGTATTTATTATACAAGCTATATTTTTCATGCAAACCTTTACCAAATCTTTTAAAACCATTTCAAAAAAGCGGTTTTACTGGTCATCGGCCCGTTACCTTTTGTCAATTTTTAAAGTGCTGTTAGAACAAGGGGACCCCTTTCCAGACTTGTTTTGTACACGAACTGTACTGCGTTGGACTTCGGCAACGGTAATGCTTGGTGGACTTGTTTTAAGCAACACATATAAAAACAACAATGTTTACAACATGATCGTTTCAAGAAAGCCCCTACTTTACCAGACAGTGAGTCAGTTGGTTCAAGGCAACTTCACCGTGTACACTAGGGCAACGTCCCTGAAATTTCATGGAAGGTTTTCTATGCCTGTAAAACTCCCTAAAAGATACTATTCTGGCCATGAAAATTTCCCATATAGAAATCTGACCAATGAGCAGAAACTACATTATTTTTGTAATGACATTGTTTGTGTTTACTCTGAATTTTTTCTTTGGCCGGCTTCTACAAGAGAGTTGTTTACGGATAAAACATATGATTTATTTAACGTTTCAATACTTCATAAAAATGCAAATACGTTAATGCGTCAATTGGTTGATTCAATAATGCCGTTGTTAACACTTAGAATGATTCCATCTGCATACCACATAGGAATATCAAGAGTAATGAATCAGCTGTTTCGGGAACGCCAATTAAAGTGGTTTATGGAAAAACTGAGCAAGTGTGATAAAACAGCAGTTTTGCTTCCTCAGGATTTGTCTATTGAGGTAGCGCAAGAGCAAAAAAATCAAAGAAAGTATGTGGCTGTTGGAACTGAAACGTATGGAAATCCACATTTTACAGTACGCTTTTCAGGAAATGTCCCACATTTTCTTAATCAACGTAAAGTGAAAATGCAGGAATCCGGAATTACTACTTGGTTGCCGCAAGTAGGTTTAAGAGGTGCAGTAAAGCCAAAGGAAAATCCACCTCCAGAGCAAGCTTCAATGCGGGGAAATACTTTGATAATATTTTTTGTATTGTTTGCTGGACTTACTCTGTCCATTTTAAGTTTTGCTGTAGAAACAAGAAAATTATTAATCTCTTTAGTAAAGCTTTCTTTGCTGGAGTTTAAGCGGCACGCTTTAATTGTTACTGGATTTATTAAGGAAAAAATATTGTGGCTGATAAAAATTCAGCCTAATGAGAGTTTTGGGAAAACTTCTGATGGAATTTGTGGTTGTTTTGGGCTCAAAAAAGGAAATCAAAGGTTTGCTTTACCAGCACACGGTATTACGCCACCATCAGACACGGTGTGCAAATTAATAAACGTAGTACCTCACTGAAATTAAAATTAATGAGTTTGAGGTTCCGATCTAACAAGAACGTTTTTACGGTTTATAATAAACAACAATAAAAATGTGTTGAAGTTCACATTTTTATTGAAATTCAAAGCTAATATATTTTCAATTCAATTGATATATCATTCTTCATCATTTCAAGTGATTGTTAGTAGTTGACCACACAAGAATTAAAAAGGTCGGATTACAAAAAGTTTTGAGTACTGCCCTTTTCAATTTTTGTCAGCATGTAGTAAATAATTTTGTAAAACATCGCACAAGGTCATCAATTGCGCATAAGCCAACCCGGCTTATTTGACAAGCTTTGGATTGCAATACAATGTTTAACTGGAGTGTGCTAAAGCAATTTTAATAGAATAGAGCTAGTTTGTTCAACACATTTATCGTCTTTTATTTAAAGCAACAAAAATTGCATTGAAAAGCGGAACATAAGTAAGAAGGTTTTACATGATAAGCTTTAAAATTTAAATTAGTATTAGAGTATTCTGTGACACAATTATAGAATTGACAAAACACAGGTCACTAAATAGATGTAATCTTAGTAATTGCGGATTGTAGAAAAGAGGATTGTGACGTAAACCAGGATTTAGTAGTACATTTGGGATTAATGGCTGCAATTTTTGTTAAGTACGGTGGTATTCTCTGCTTAAAAAGAACTTGCAATTTTCATAATTTTGATTTAGCAATCATAAAGCGCCGCTTATGTAAATGTGCAAGAGTTTGGATTCCATAAGTCAATGTTGGTACGCTACATTTTACTGACAATGACGCACCGATGAATGAAGTGTACTCTGAGAGTTGTTCATCTTTAATGGTTAAAGAGGTTTAATTTATTTTTAATAACCCAAGCTTTCGCTAACTTGCCGTTAGTTTTTACGAGAGTACACTGAATAGCAAATTTGAGAAAACCCCAGTACAAATTCAAAAGTAACGTGTTATAAAAAAAGAATAGCAAACAATTTAAATTAGTTTTATTGCTAATGGTATCCACGATCCAATGTCATGTCCAGTGCTCCTGTTCATGTTTTGTGGATATTTGTGAATAAAGATAGCCTCTTTGAAAATTCGTTGGAACCAGCGTTTTTTCGTTTGTACTCTGTTAATGAGCTGGCTTTTCAATAAATGGTGTTTTAGGTGAACAATGGTGTAAGTCGTAATCTTCTTCGTAAATATACTGAACTTCAATCACACACCTTTGCTCGCATGCCTGTTCATCCGCCGGACACTCTCGGAAATTGTTTACTTTCGAACAGCAGTTTTTGCAGGTCCCGCATACTGTACCTACAGATTTAGATTTACACTTTTGCAAGAATTTGAAATGTGTTCATAAGTGAGATTTAAAAAATAAACTTACTTGTAATAAATACAGAGAATATACTAAACATTACAAAAACTGTGGACCGAGCCATGTTATTAGCGTATTTAAAAAATCGTGTGCGTTTTTGTGCAAGAGCGTAGAAGTAGTTGTATTGCGGTGTAGCTTCAAGATATTTTTATGTATCTCGATGCGCAATGCATCAGAGTAGTGCACGTGTAAAGTCAAAATTTATAGTCTATTGTATGACAATTAATCATGTTGATTCACTGAGTCGACAGATTTTTTATGGGATGCGTTTATACGTTTTTGCTTTGAATAAAAGTTTATGCTCATCAATTGTTCATAAGCTAACACTAACACGGTTAGTTTGACAAGCTTTCAATGTCAATAAAATTTCTAGCTTAGTGGTGTAGTAAAGCTTCATGGATCTTTTGATGAAAGAGGTCTAGCTTGTTCAAAGAGGTATTATGTTATTACATTGTAAACCGTGTAAGTTGAAAGCATATGAACGTGCTCTTGCAAATCAAAATCATCCGGTTTATTTTGGGTAACCCAGATTAACCACAAATCACATCAAAACTTTCATTCTGCTTAATCTTTAACTGTCACATGATTGCGTTAGCAAAACCAGTAAGAACGTACTCCCTTTCAAATGGCACTTAAAAACAAACAGGATTCAAATAGTTGGTAAACTATTTGAACTTATATTGCATCAATAAATAAAATGCCAAATTTAGTCTGTACTTGTTTTATTTCGCTCCAACATTTTTACAGCTATTGTTAAATAAAAATTTACCTGTTATAGTTCAAGTAAATTTTGTACAGTGATTCTATAATTTTATTGTTTATTGGTGATAATGCAATTACCGACAAATACAAGTACAAAAGAAACTATTCTAAGATTTTATGGTACCCACTAGCAAACTTTCAAAAAAACTAAATCAATTAATATTACTTTTGCACCAGTAATATCTGTACGGCCAACTCATTCGCAAAATCGATACAATTCAAAGGCGTCTCCTTTTCAATAAAGTTCTGCACACCAAACTTCACTTTGATCGTTGTCAAGCTTCTCCGTACCGGTTGAAACCAGTATTTTTCCCTTCTTGGAAAAGCTCCACTACTTCCAATCCATTTCATTTTATGAAGTATTCCAGTCGATAAGTCAAACAGATGTCCCATGCTTCCAAAAAGTATCACTATAGACAACGTAGTGTCAACAAATATTACACAAAACATGATCAACAGTGACATTTTATTTTCTTTTGATCCAAGCAGCTTCACAAGCACAGTTAGGCTAAAAGATTGAAGTGGAATTGCTGCAAGAATTAATCCCCTAACTAGAGATTTTTGCTGCACGTCGTTCATCACAGTAGCCAGAATTTGCAGGGTTCTGTAGTTTTTTGCTAGGTTGACCAAATTTTGCATTTTGGTAAGATTGCTGTTAAAGCTGAAGTTAAAAAAAATAATTTTAACAACAAGCCATCAATTTTTTAAAATGTTTTTAAATTACTTTTTCAAATGATCCAAAAACGATAGCGTAGATATTGTAAAAAGCCCATCTCCAATTAGTGCTCCAATATTAAATCCAAAGGCCCACATCCAGTGATTTAGCACAAACACAATTAATTTTACCACCGTGTTGACAACAATTTCCTGCCAGTCGAATATGCTAATATTTGTTAAGCATTCGGGAATTGCCCAATATGCCATTAGCGTTGGCTTGCATGGTTGATAAAAATGCAGTGCATAAACAACAACAACAGGGAAAGTAATGCAAGTATAATATATCATATATGCTAGAATTATATTAATCCTTGATTGCTTTTCTAACTTGTTTTTAGCCTGTAAATTGTAGGCTAATAGTCCATTGACATATAAAAGAATTGAACTTGCGTTGTTTCTGTAGCAATGTACAATTATGTGACTATATCCTACCAATATGACAACGCATACAAATATGGCTTTGATAGTTAAAGAATGCTTTTGTGAGTTTAACGCAGTAAATTGGAGAAATCCGCCTAGTATGAGAAAAATCAGGAAACATCTGTGAACTAAAATTTTTCTGCTTAAAGCTTTGTAGTGTTTAATAGGGTTTTTTGTAAACTTTAAGGCATTGCTGTTGTCGTTCCAGTAGAGGAGTATACCGCCAAGAGAGTTTGGTAATGCAGTTATTTTAGAAAATAAGGATAAGTAGGTTTTAATCATGTTGTTACATATAAGTATTAGATTTGAGATCAACTTTTGGAAAATGTATGACTAAATTTGATCGAAGCAAACCGATCTTACTTAGCACAAAGCCGTACAAAGGAAAAACGCATGTTCAACTTGAATGAGTCATGGTTACTGAGCGTTTTCTATTTAAATGCTTGTTTTAAAACAAACAATCCTTAATCACCAGGTTTCGTACATTATTTGACTCTTTGTTTTAAATAAATTCCAAATTAAACAAAGTTACGGAAACTGACAAAATACACAAACCATTTTACTTCTACGTAACTTACCTAAGCACATTTCATAACTAAAGCAAATGTTCTTTGCAAACCGAAAGCCCACACACCCACACTTTAAGCTAACAGTTTCTTCAAACAATATGAATTTCAAAAACACACCAAAGGAGTAACCAGCATTTATTTTTATTTGTAATTTTGTATAGGTTTCACGCTAATATCAATAATCTAATCTAAATTTAATGGTATTGTAATTAAACATTAAACGAAGGCATATTGAAAACAGGATATTGATAAATGTTTGTCCACGCTTTGCAAATATTTGATTTTAAAGCCACGCAGCAATTAAGTTAATATGTTTTGCGGTAATGTAGTATGTAATAATTTGTAAGCTTGGAATATTACAAACTGCTGTTTGCATAGCGATGAAAAATAGTTTGTGTTTTTTCAGGAATTTGATAAAAATTCATTCGCTGACACGTGTCTAACATTTTATATATCCGACGGACTTAATATAAAAAATCAATGTTAACGTCTTAACGTTGTCGCCTTGTCAAGAATTTTTTGAAGCAACAGCTGAATCTTTAGATACGAGCAAACTTGTATAGCGAATGCAAATGTAATGGGTCTAACACCAAATCACAATAGGTCTTACTTTCGCAACACTGGACTCACAAAGGGCTAAACACTTTATAATATATAAGAAAAAATACTTACATATATACCACAAGTTTTAGGTGCAAAAAGCTTGATTATCATAGAGGCTTGCATATGCGCCAGGTTCCTTACCAAATTAGTTTATTTCCCAGCTGGCGTGTATTTACGAGATGAGGTTACTGGGTACATTTAAAGTTGTAATTATTAAGCACCAAATGGGGCTTATTTGATCACGCATCTTTATTTTTCGAAAATCTTTTGTTAAAAAGTCTGAATTGGGTATGAATTTTTAAAGTTGTGTATCAATGCAATAATATCACTATGCCAATAAATAGAAAATACATTCTTCACTCCACCCAACTTTCAATCCGAAAGTTTTTATTATTTTTAATAGGTCATTAAACCTGGTTGAATTTAAGTAAAACACGTGAAGTAATTAAAATTTTTATTCGCCAATATTTAGCTCACATAATGTTCCATGGTGGTCCTGACATAGTGCAAGGTAATGTTTTCCAAGTCTTACTTGTGACATATAAAGCAGGCAGCTTTGAATCGGATAATATAAAACCAATTCTAAACCCAGGTTGTACACGGTAGTACTATCTGTATCCCACAAAAACTGAGTATAGTATTGGGAATCCCGGGCTGCTGTCCAAAAGTGAACTATTTAAAAAAAACTTGCTTATTTGTAACAGGCCAGCAAATCATTGGGTAATGTACCTACATTCTATTCTGATAACTTACTGCCAGTGTAATTCTCGGTGTAGGGAAATTCGTTAAGAAATTTTGCCTCGTTTTCATTTTTAATAGTTGCCATTTGCATGTTGGCATCAAGACAAGCCTGTTTAGCTTCAGCCCATGTCTGAACAAGCAAAAAATATCGGTTTGTATATTTTAGTTTAAAATTGGGTAGTTTTGTTAGGTTATGTTGTGTGTACCCGCCAAGGCTCATGCTCATAGAAATAGTGTTTTCCTTGCACACTTCCTAGATAATTCACACTATGCGTTCCAACATAGCCATCTAAAGTACATGGAAACATCAAATTAGAATTATTCTATAAATGAACAAACGCTATATCAAAAACGATTTACCTGGACGAGTTTCTAAGGGTTTTGAAAACACAGAGCTGTGAACCAAGAAAATCAGGACAAGGCAGCTAATGCGTACGTTATAAGCTTGCATTTTGGTGTTTTTAAGTTAATAATCGATTCTTGCGGGTAAAAGGACAGTCTTGCTCTGATATCTACTCCAGGAAAAAATTCTGCTTAAATACCAGATATGACTGAGAATGACGCAATATGTAATAGTCAAGTTTTTACAAAACATTTTTTAATTGGCGTGTTGACAGTAACGTTAAATGCGTGTTAATCAGAAATTCCATTACTTAGTAAGCAGTGCAGTTTTTAATTAATTGTATGTCGTAACGTTTTTACATAATCAATCATGTCATACAATTAAAACTATCGATACCGTAGTACTGTCTCTGTGATATATTAAATTAAGTTAGTTGACTTATATGTATATGTATATTAACCAAACATTCAAAAAGCTAAAAGTATGATTAACTTTATTTCTATTGCCAGTGCTCATAAACATCAAAACTACTGACATTTTCCTGAAGTTGATTGATTATTCAGCAAGCAGGAAAACAGATTTGAAGCTTTCATAATATTTGGTTCTGAATGTTATATCCAAATATATCCTTGTGATGCTGCAACGCAAAAAATGCAGAACACTATATTAGTCCAATCATGATAAGCTGTCTGTTATGTTATTTGGAAATACAGGGGTATTAATTGTAATAACATGTTTATTTGACACTTCAAAAAATCAAGCAAAATGTCACAAAACTGACAGCACGCTTCAATACGGATTAACGCATTAGTGTTGCTGGATTAGTAGAAATAATCTCAAACTTTGTGAAATGACTAAATAATTCAATGGTGAGATGCCATGATTAACCATAATATATGACAAAATAACTGTTATTGACAAGAACAATCTCCAAAATCCCGGCGCGATTATATACTGAACTACGGAGCGTATCTACAAATCAGTGCAGTGCAGGAAGACACATTTCTATTTAAAGAAATTGTACTTTTCAGCAGTTTATTTTCAAATCAATTTTTAATCACTAATTGTTTTATATATTACGTTAATATTGTGAGGGAAATTTACGCTGTTAGGCCAGGCTTTGTTTCTTACGATCGTTTGCAAGATGGAGATGCAGCATGTAATCGGCAAACCAATGAGTATGATTGATGAAACGGGTTAAATAAATGCAGTTCTGATATAAATGTCATTCATCATTTTGGCTTTAAACTTTGACAACATAATACACGCATCAGTGTTTACTAACTATTTAACCAACTATGTTTATGCTTCATAATTACGCAAGCTAGGCTATTTACTTGGATTTTGGGAACTACGTGACAATACATGTAAAAATGGCAATCACTATTAATCCTTGGATTTGGTAAACCCAATTTAATAGTGTTCTTCCGTCTGTTGTTGTTACTTGGCTGACTATTTGTTGTAGTTACTCCTTTGTCACTTGCGACTGCTTCTGTTAGGGCAAACACTGGTGCAGGTTTCTTGTTAGTGGTAGTTGTGGACTTGGGATAAGATAAAAGAAATGTAGAATTACGATGTCTAACCTGAACTAGCACTAATCAATCAAATTATGTCAAGTCACTAATTAAAACATATAAATGAAGCTTTTTCATTATGCAAAAAGGATGCCTGAGACGTTTGAAAAGCTGTGCGCGTTGCAAAACCAAACCTTTGCAAAATGTGAACGAGAAAATAGCACAATTTATGTCATACTTACAGAGTTTTATTTCCAGCAGAAATAGCTTGTTGGATAGCCATGTATCTTAGAAAAAGTGTGGAAAATATCATTCTGGCGAAACCACAAAAGTGACAGCTCAATGAATCATACAACGATTTAATGCTCTTTTACACTCAAACATTAATAGGAAAGTACATGTGGAAAATGAACAGAATTTACCAATAGTGTTGAAAAATGATTCAGCCTCATTCACAAGTCCCATTGAGTGCTCGTAGCTTAAATTTTAGGTACATTTATTGAAACTGCCATCATAATATCTTATACAACAAATCTTAGAAACCAAAAATTTTACATTGATTTGAATCGAAGTCCTTGCAAACTCGAAGCTTGAATATGCACATGACATTGATTTCTTTTAAGTCAGAGTTTAAGCAATAAAGGAATACGTTTGCGAATTGCTGGGTTTGTAAACTGTTATAGGGTAGATTACAACACGCTCCTGCTTAGGTATGCTGTCTGTTGCAATCAAATTTTTTTTTTGTGTTTATTGTGTATCATGTATCTCACATAACGTCCCCCAAAGATCCGTGCACAATTTAGAAACCAAATATCCAACGCGATTTAAATGCGGCTCAAACAACAAGCATGTCTGGATATCGGCCTTAACCACATGCTCCAATCCCTGATTCGACGCTGTTAAGTTAACGTCTTTAAACTTGTTATTCAAGTAATGGTTTTTTCCAAACTATTCGCTTGTGACTGCTTGCGTAATTGGCCCCATTCCAAATGCGGGTAACCTACGCAGTGCCGTTATATTTTAAGAGGCCCGGTCACACGGATTCCTGGTAGGAGTTACGTTTTTGACCTGGTATGCAAAGGCCACGGTCTGCCAGAAGATAATGATCTTTACCCCTATCAATTAGCGGGATTAAACGAGCCATCAAACGTTCCTCCAAGAATTTCCTTGCAGTCATAGTCCCCTCTGTAAAATAAGGTTCGGAAACGCTTCCATTTCCGTCCCATAGTCAATGGTGAACGTTTAGGGTACGGTCGTACTATGGGTACGATTTGCTACCGTACAATACCCGTACCCGTACCTGTACTGTACGAATACTGTACGGATCAGTATAACTAAGGTACGCGTACTGTACGAAGTACGAAATATTTTTTTGGTCAATGTACGGTGTACGGTACGAAGTACGATTTTTTCCCGTAGCACCAAGGCTCAGTCTGTGCCACAGTGCAGTGCCGTGTCACTCAGCTCAGCAGGAATCTCTTAGCATTGCTAAGTTAGCAACATTCTTGCTCATGCTTGCAGCACGTATAGAAAGTAAACAGACCATCACCATATGATCATACTAAACATTGTAGTGTTTCCCTACTATCTCTACCGTCATTTCATTTTTAAGTTATTAATCAAAGTATAAATTAAACTGTAATTGTTTTGACACATCACAAATCACAAGAAACTATCGAGTCAGTGAGTAAGCGTCAGTAATTAATATGGCATCGTCTATGCCCAAGCCCGCTGGGTTTTACAGTGATGAAGATCTTTCGGATGACGGATTTGATTTTGGATTTAGGGTAATTTATTAAAATCCGACCTGCCAAACTGTAATCCTTTTTGTGTTGACTGTAAACTTGACTGACTAACAACCTAGGTTGTTAGTCAGTCAATTTTGGAGTGTTAAATAACATTATCCTTTTAGGTACAAGTGTCCATTGGAAAACAAAAAAGGAAACGATTTCGGAAGAGTTCTTCACTCCTAGGGCCCAGCAGTAAAAGTCAACATGCACAAACTAGAAGTGGGACTACTGAGAAAAAGGGAATCCATTTTATAAACTTTATAATTATAATTATTCTCATTTTCATTTTCTCGCATTCGCATTTTCTCATAGATTTAATTTGATTTTGTAGAAGCTATCATTTTGGGATAAGACAGCGTTAGCGTTTCAGAAGTTTGGTGAAGCCGACATTCGACCCCAGAACACGTACAGGGAATTCTTGCTTCACAGAAGACGACTGAACAATGGTACCTAAATCGATGCAAAAACTAATTCGTATAATTTTTCACTTCTAAATTAGCTAAAATGTTATTTTCAATTACCAGGGGACTTCGAGGAAGTTTGGACCAACAATCCATCAGCTGACGCCATAAAACACAGTAAACTGAGCTTTCCACAGGTCGTATCTATTTCTAGGGAACTATACGACAATGAAATGATCGTTGTTAGAGAAGAAAACAATTTCTTTAAAATGATGTCATATCTGAACTCACTGGATCAGGTGTCACTTGACTTGGAAGGGAATGTGGATCACTCTTACCTTGGTAAACCCCGTTACCATTATATCCCAATACTCGACTGACAACCTAGGTTGTCCCAGGAAAAAGTCCCAGGAATAAAAGCTGATCTCTTGAGCATCGGGAAGAGATTTTGTCATTTCTCTTGTGACGTTTGGACCTCCAAAAAGCAGGAAGGGATATTATGTATTCTTGCACATTATATTGACAATGACTGGAACCTTAGAAAGAAAGTAATTTTATACGAGGCTTTGAGCGAATCACACACAGGCGCTAATATTCGCAGGCTCTTTCTGAAATGTTTGTCAAGTTATGGAGTTGAGGACGACTGGGTAAGAATCCTTACTTAGAATACGCGTTCATAACTAAGTATTTAGTACGTCTAACGACCTAGGTCGTTAGACGTACTAAATTCGTACTAGGTATTTTAATTTGTAACTGATCTTATGGATTTTTTTATCTCTATTTTAAAGGGTGGTATGGTGGTTACTGACAATGCGTCTAACATGAAAAAGGCTTTTAATCTAGAAAGCATTATGGATGATGTCGAATGGACTCGATATTGGTGTGCATCGGAACTTTTTGATGGACCAGCGGTGCTAGATGATGTTGCGAATCAAATGGATAATGAGGTGGCTATAGTAAATGTTGCGAGCAGTGACGGATATGACGATTTATATGGAGACGAGATTAATGATCCAGAATTTCTGTCGAACTTATTGAATGACTTTTCGTCTGAGATGTATAATCCACTGAACAACTTACCAGTTAATGGACACTTGGCGTGTGTTGCACACACTCTTCAACTTGCTATTAATGACGCAATTAAAGCTGACAGTTCTGTTAAAGACATCTTGCAGAGTATAAACAAGATTATGGTGTTCTTTAAACGTTCAGTTAAATGGAGGGATGTGTTACGTAAAAAATGCAAGGAGGGTCCTAAAATCAACGTGAAAACCAGATGGAATAGTTATCTTACAATGCTTGAAAGATTTGAAAAGGCAAAAACTTCATTGATTAATTCAGTTTAAAACTTCTTGCCTAAACCCTCCGATTAAATTGCGAACAACGACCTTGGTCGAAGCCAGCACGGCCACTTCGTTGAAGACTCCGCCACCGGATGCTCCAGGAATTGCATACATGAGCAAAGCTCGAGAACTGCGCAATTTACTAACACCTTTAGGTGTTGCAACGGATATATTGCAATCGGATGAGTGCACCTCCAATAAACTCATTTTAGTGGTTGTAAATGCGTTTTTATGTAAGTTTAAATCTTAATATGATTATTATGTAAATTATGTCCTACAATTACGTTTATAATTGTTTCAAAGCTATTCTGCCGATTTCTACCTCACACTTTCAAGTACTGAAAGCCAAACTAACCGAAAGCTTGCGAACACGAATGGATGAGTTTATTCAAAAGGATGAATATATTCTTGCTGCTGTTCTAGACCCTCGTATTCGCACTAGTCTATTTTGCTGTAAGTAAATGCTGCAGCCAATGATATTTTTACAGTTTGGAACAGAACATATATCTTATTTATTTTTTACCTCATTGTAGTGGAATGGAAGGAAAGCGAGAAGCTTCGGATTCCTGACGAAACATATGTCATGGAGCTTCTTAACCGGGAATATCGAAAATGGTCGGACGAAGATGAAAGTCAACATGATTCTGCCAACGAGGAAACTCTCAGTAATTCTCAGGATTCCATGTTTAAGTTGTTATCAGGAAGTCGTTCATCGAACAAAAAGAAAACGGAAGTTGAAATATACCTGTCGGAAGATCTCTCGGAGGAGTCTGTATCTCCACTCAAATTTTGGAAAATGAACTCGGTCCGATTTAAAGTGTTGTCTCAAATAGCTAGAAAATATCTTGCGATTCCTGCATCATCAGCTGGCGTAGAGCGTATTTTTTCTATCAGTGGGTGCTTGTCAAGAGCACGCAGGTCTAACATCACTGCAGAAAATGTTTCAAGGCTTTTAATGATAAGAGATTACATCGAGGAAAGGGAGAAAGCAAATCAAATTGTATCTAAACGAAAGTCATCTGCGTAAAGTTTATGTACCTATATCTATTAGTCATAGTCACAGAATTTTTAAAAACCATTAGCGTACGACAAACAACCAAGGTTGTTTGTCGTACGTTAAAATAAAGTACAGAAATCGAATGTAGATATTGTATATTATATTTATATGACTTGTATTTACGGTAACAAAGTCAGGCAGTCATTGTCAATGACTCATTGACTAGTAATTTGTGAACGTGACGCAATGCTGGTAATAGTAGTTATTAACTACTAGTTAAATGCAATTAATTGAAATAAAAACTCAAAGTGGCATCTAATAATATGTGCTCATTATTTATTATGTTACACACATACCCATAACCCATACCAAACCAGCAATTTTTATTTCTAATCATGAGGCTTGCTCTGATATCTGGGCTTGAGTAATCACAGGGCATGTACGCGTACGGTGTACGGTCGTACAGTACGAAAGTACTGTACGGTGAAAATTTTGCAGGTGTACGATAGTACGAATGTACGGTACGAAAGGATTTCGGAAATGTACGGTAGTACGGACGTACAGTACGGTAGAGAAATGCAAAGTGTACGATAGTACGCTCGTACAGTACGGTTTTTTTACCCGATTGTACGATTGTTCGGCCGTACTGTACGAATTTTTCAGCTGTTCACCATTGCCCATAGTCGGTTACCCCGTTTTTTTGAACAACCTTGCCTTTGGCTGCACCTTTTTGTTTTAAGGGACTTGCTTAGGGTGGAAAGCATGGAAACATTTTTATAATATTATATAAATGAGACCGAATCGTAATTCATAAAACCAAAACAAACATTTTTCTCTGAAAGAAATTTCAATATTTTATTACAAAAGACATTTCTACGTGACCGCAATTAATTATGTTGCCAGTCATTAAATTTTTTCAAGCAATAATATTTCCACTTCTACATACGAACCTAAAAGCAGATTATTTGCAAAACTGTAGTTTCTTAAAAAAAGAAAGGTTATATTACTCAATTTTGTATTGTCCAGTATTTTTAGTTTGTTGAAAGTAGTACACGTACTTTGTTACAAACTGAATTAAATTAACCAGAAAAAGTGTTCCTCAGTCGCCAAGATTTAGCTCACACAATGTTCCCCCGCCTAAACTACATAGTGATAGCACGAATTTTCCAAGCGCTACCTGCGACATGAAATACAGGCAGCTTTGATATGTATAATATATATCTAATTGTAAACCGGGGTTGAACACAGTTGTTTTATGCGTATCCCACATAAACTGAGTAACTAATTGGGAATCCCGGGCTGCTGTCCAAAAATGAACTATTTGAAAAAATAAAAGAACATGCTTATTTGTAACAGGCCAGCAAATCATTGCATAATGTAGGATAACTTACTGCTTGTGTAATTCACGGTGTGAGGAATTTCAGTAAGAAATTTTGCTTCAATTTCTGAAGTAACACTTGCCATTTGCATGTTGGCATCAAGACATGCCTGTTTAGCTTCAGTCCATCTCTGAACACACAAAAATAGTGTCAATTGTTACATTTTAGGTACGAACCAGGTTAGAATTAATTGGAACTGTTTTACGTACCCGCTTTGGTTCGTGCTCATAGAAATAGTGTTTTCCTTGCACACTTCCCAGATAATTCATACTATGCGTTCCAACGTAGCCGTCTAAAATAAATGGGAGCATCAAATTAGAATTTTTCTATGAACGAGCAAATACTATAATAAAAACGGTTTACCTGGAGGAGTTTCCAACGGTTTTGAAAACACTGAGTTGTGCACCAACAAAACCAGGACTAGGCAGCTAACGCGTACGTTATAACCTTGCATGATGGTGTTTTTAAAAGTTAAAAATAATTCGTGCGAATCAAGCTATATTCTTGTTCTGATATCTTTTCCAGGAAAAGAACTCTGCTTATATACAAGATATGACTGAGAATGACGCAATATGTAATAGTCAAGTTTTTACAAAACAATTTTTTAATTGACTTTTTGACAGTAACATTAGTCACGTGTCAATCAAAAATTCCATTACTTCGTAAGCAGCGCAGTTTTTAATTAATTGTAAGTCACAACAACTTTTTCACACAATCAATGATGTCAAGCCACCCAAACCGTTGAAGCCCTAATCCTGTCATCAAGGCTCAACCACCCAACTTAGAAGCAAATAAAGTTGGCAACATGCCCACATTTACCAAAGTAACGAAAGCAAGTGTGTAAAACAAATTTATTAACGACACTTGACATATTTTTTATTTTTCTGTTAAACAATGTCGTTGATCAAATTCAGTCTAATTAAAAAAATATTTTCTTGTTTTTCTGTTAAGGAATATCGTTGATCAAATACAGTCTAATTCCAGAAAAAATATTTTTTACTTTTCTGTTAACAACGTCGTTGATCAAATACAGTCTAATTCAAGAAAAAATATTTTTTTCTTTTCTGTTAAACAACTCAGTCAGACTGAACAAGTCAAACACCATATTCAAATACAATACTAATGATTTTTTACCTTCATAACTTTTGACCTCAAAATGTGCGGTGAGCTAACTCATGTTATAAGACACCTTTGTGCCAAGTTTCGTTAAAATTGGTGACACTGTTAAAGAGATATCGCAAGGACGGACGGACAACTTTTGCAATCTTAATAAGTTGCTTTTGCTACCTTATAAAGTACGAGGTGTTAAAACCTAATAAAATCTATATGTATGGCTAGTACGCG